>JAODAL010015946.1:0-82187 GCA_025379985.1 Phyllomedusa bahiana | reverse complement strand
GTCCCATTTGCTCTGCAGCAGGAGGGGCCCCTCTGCGAGGGGGGGGGGGGGGCTGGGGGTGTACTGTCGGGTGATGCTCTGCGCGGGGGGGGCTGGGGGACACGGGCCGGGGCGATGCTCTGCAGCGGGGAGCGCGGGATCACTCCCGGGGCGATGCTCGCGGGGGGGCTCTGGATGCTTCCCAAAGGGGGGGCTGGGGGTGCACTGGGGGTGATCTCTGAGGGGGGGGGCTCGGGGCACTCCCGGGGTATGCTCTGCAGCAGGGGGCTCTGGGTGCACGCCGGGTGATGCTCTCAGCAGGTGGCACTGCATTGCTTGGTGATGCTGTGATGATTGGCGCAGCACTGGCTTCACCAACAAGCGTTTAATTTCCCCATCGGGGGTCGGGAAAGTTAAGGCCTGTTCACAGGGTTTAAAAAGGGGCCGTATTTGGGTCTGTAGTTACGCCCCGGGAGTGGCCAATAGGGCCCGAAAACCCCCCTTTCATTACAAATTTCACAGTTCAAAAGAAACTATGGATTACGCTCCTCCCCCCCGGGAAACCCGCCGGCGGGGAGATAATTTGACATGTCACTTTCTACGCGATACGCGCGCTAGCAGTGTTTGTCTATGGGCCGGGCAAAGGCCCGGCCCCCCGCTCACCCCCCGCTCCCCCCCCCCCCCGTCCACAGGGGCTAATTGGGGGGCTAATTACACCCCCAAATTTAAAACCGTGTGAACAACCCTAATACTGCCAGACCAAGAAGTGACCAAAGACACCAGGACCGGCAGCCGTGTGGGGGGGAGGGGGGGGGCAAGGGTTTTTACTTTCACGTACCCCAAAAACACTTAATTTTAAAAATCTTTGTTGGACGTCCCCTTTAAACAAGTTGCCCTTGACCTTCATAGTGATGACTCCTTCTAGGAGCGCTCCGTCCTCTTTACCGTCTTTAGTCAAACTGACAACACTCTCCTGTGGGTTTTGTCTGTAGGGCTGAGTTCCCACCAGTTCGGCTGCAGATTTGGCCGTGTATTAACCCTCATTCAGACTAATCCACAGAAACCGAGGAATAGATGTGGATTCCTTGTTAAGAAGTGAAAGTGGATTTTTCCAGAGGAAATTTTGGGTCCAAATACATAAATAGACTGCGTCACCCGCACTTCGCCCCTTAGTCCTCCATGATGTTTCAGTGGCTGAGCCCGCACCATACACAGAGGGTGCTGGCTGTTGGATACAGCTGACCCCCCCACCGCTAACTGCAGAGATCGGATCCGGCCGCCTCCAAAAATCGTTGATTAGAAGCAGGGCTGTGGACTCGGCAAGCCAGAGCCCCGACTCCGACTCCTCAATTTCCCAAACCTCCGACTCCTGACTCCCTCATACACGGCGCATGTTTAAGTGATAACTTTCCTGTAGTAAAATGGTAACATCCGGCTGTTTATCACCTTATGATACAATAATCAAGCTATTTAGGTAGAACAGACACTGACAAGCAAAAGGGTAACAATGTTTTGATCTTTTGAACACTTGTGGGTAGAGTTGAAGAAAAAGCTGTATTTGTATCCAAGTCCAGTCTGCACCAACATTGGGAATGTGTAGAAGAGACCTGGATCAGATTTTGGTCAAGACCTGCCTGAATCTGATTCAGAGCCCAGAAGGATTCAGGCAGAGCTGAAAACCAAAGGTGGATTTCCCAAATACTAACAAAATAATAAAAATTAACACTTTGATTTTTAGGAGCAAAAATTGTAACTAAGCAGATGCTAAATACTTGCAGGTCACATTTATCTATAGATAGTAAATGAACTGTATATACAATTACAGTAGCCTCATGTGCAAAGCTGTAGTGGATGGAGAGAATGGAGCCTGAAAGTCACAAGTTCAAACCATTGTTACCATTTTGCTTGTCAGTGTAAAATATATTTATTGGGTATGACTTTAGGACACCAACAAAATTGTAAATCTGCAAAACACTGCAGGAACATTTGTGGAGTCTCTGAATTTTCTGATAATAGATTTTTATTAAAGCTTTGCAAAAAATTTTCTTATCGTGAAACAAAGAAAAACATCTGAATCTGGAAGCAAAGGAATTACAGATTGGAATGCTAACCTTGAAGGTGTAGATCAAAAAAAGAACCCGACATAAGCCTTCCCAAGCTAAAAAAAACTTTGACCAAACTAACCTGCCCAACCCTTTAAAAAGGGGTGTAGTCAGTGAAACGGGAGCCCTGGACACCCGGTCTGAATGTAAATAAAACCCCTGAGTCAGGATAGGGAATAGAAAAAACAGAAAAAAAACAAAAAAGAAGAAAAAATAGCAAAAAAAAGAGGGGGGGAAGGGTATCGCGGGGGCCGGGGGCGCAATGGGCACCAAGAGAGGGTCCAAAAACCCCCATCGGGGAAAAAAGGCTTCAAACACCAAGGGTCAGAGCAGGTGTAGGGAAATAACTCTCCTAAGCCCGAAACCCGACGGGTTTGGTAAGTGGGCAAGGAGCCCATGTCGAGAAACCTGTAGACCCTGGGGCGGTTTCCTCCATGTTGGGTAGATCGACTTCGCTCTCCTTTCCCATTATGGGGGGAAAAGGGTTTGCCGCTAGTGGGTGGGATCACGTCTTCGCCCGCTTGCAAAGGGTTTGTTTGTTGGGGACTTCTTATGGGGGAACTGTGAGTGACAGAAAAAAAACAAAAGGGTGGCCTCGGAGAATCTGGATAAGTGTCCCGTCAGTCCCTAATACCCCAAAAAACCTTTCTCCAAACCCCGCGGGTTCTGGCCCCCCCCCCCAAAATGATCATGTACCGCCCTCCGAAGACACCCCCAAATGTTCAGGGACGCTCGGGTACCATTTGGGAAGAAAAGGCCCGGGTCCCCGTACCACTTGAACACTTTGAAATCGCCTCCTGGGACTTAAGGTATTCCCCTTGTGGTGAGAAAGAAAACTTTTCCATGCTCAGCAAAAAAAGTTTTGATTTCCCTTTTTCCCACGCTGCACAGTAATGGGGAAGCGTTCGGGCCCGGGCAACGAAGCCACTGGTATAGCAGGGAAACGATGTGGGGAGTGCAGAAGCAACAAAAGCCCTCAAAAAATTTAAAGGGGGGTCTGCATATATCTTTTTTTCGAGACGGGGAAATTGAAAAAGTGCCGGATTTGCAAGTATTCAAAATGATGTCTATAGCCACGTGGCCGCACAATATATCCCCCAATGGGAGAAAAGGGTCCCTGTTTAGGTATGCGTAACCAAAAAAAAAGGGAAAAACCCAGAGCTTTCCCCGGAAAAAGTACTAGACGACCTGGGGGGACGGTGGATGTCAGAGAGGCAATAAAGGGCCATTCCTCCAAAAAAGATTTGAAGGTTTAGATTTGCAAGATGCAAGGTGGGAGAAACGAAGGATAAGGGTTTAAGGGGCGGGGTGTGGGGACTAAAGGACAAGGGAGGGGGAAACAAAGACCTCGGGGGAAAAGGTCTGCAAATGGAAACCCCCATCTTAGCTTGGGGCTATGTATCAGATCAAAAAACCTCGCATGGCGGGGCCCCCCCAAAAAGTAAAGTTTAAACGGGCAAAAACCCTTCCGCCCCCCTGCTTAGGCGGGAAGCACTTCCCCCCCATTTTCGGCCCCGGAATGCCATAGAATTCTGGGAAAGCCTGTTAGCCGGGGGCCCAAAAGGAAGAGGGTAGGGTGATCGGGACGGTCTGAATAGATTAATAGCTTCGGAGAATCGTCACTTTAAAGAATTTTCCCCCAAAAACGAGAAAGTCTTTCCCATTCCAGCCCCCAACAAACGGACATCTTGGGAAGTAAGGGCAAAATTTGGGAAACAAAAAAGTGTGATAAATCCGCAGTGATTTTGGTTCCCCAAAAAGAAATTTCCCTCCCCGGCCAAAAAAGGGAAAATTTTATTTTTTGTTCGCGATAAATTAGGGGGAAGGGGGTATTCAAAGGTTCAGATTTAGAAAAGTTTTAAATTTTTTAATTGGACCCTGACAAAACGGGGGCCTTTCCCCATCAGGGAAGGAAGAGAGAAAAGGGTCCGTCAAGTAAATGGCAAAATCAGCAAAAGCCAAAAACTTAAATTTTGCGTCCAATCCTTTTACCCCTTGATGTCCGGGGTTGGCCCCAAAAGCACCCTCAAAGTTCCATATCAAAACTATAAAAAAGTGGGGACAGGGGGGATCCCTGTCAGTGCCCTTTCAATATCAAAGGCTTCACAAAGGAGCCCTTAATCCGGATCTCTGAATTTGTTTAGAAATAGTATTGCTCCATCAGATCCTTTCATCTGACCCCACATCTGATCTCATTTTTTTCCAGGTAGAAAACGGGCTCTCTACACAACTTGGGTTGGGGGCAAGCGGGGGCCCCCACAGGGGAAAAAACATCTCAACAATGTCGGGGGTAAAAAAGGAAATTTGGGCCTGGGCCCACGGGCCCTTTTTTGATAAAATTTTGGTTAAAAACCTTTTATTTTCTTTGAAAACAGGTGAAAAAATTTTGTGAAATTGTTTTGGCCCTGGGGGGGAAATTCTTTTCCCCGGGGGCAGCGCTTTCCCTGCTCCGGTCACAATTACATCCTCATGTAAATGAGGCTAAAAGGAAAAGGGAGCGTACCCCACGGCCCCCCCCCCAATTTCCTCTTGCTTTTTTGCATGCATGGAACAAATGGACAAAGGAATTATAAAATTTTGGGAGTGGGTCCATTTTATGACACTGACCCCTCCCAAAAAAACCCCCGCCCTTCCACGATTCCACAGCCCTGATTAGAAGTCGGTGTCATATGAGTCTAATGGTACCAATAAAAAATTCACCCCGAAAAAAAACCCCAAAATTTCGGCTCCATTTCAATAAAAAAGTTTGGCTCTCGGGCTTAGCGACAAAAAAATGCTTTTTCCTTTTAAAAAAACATTTCTATTGTGTAATAAAACAAAAAAAAAATTTTTTAAAAATTGGATATCTTTTGAAAATTTACCGCCCCATAAAAAGTTTTTCCTTTTTTTTTGTATGCACGCGAACCCCTGTAAAAATGAAGCCCAAAACCCAATGGGGGAATTGCTGCCCCCCCCCCCCCCCCCCCCCCCCCCCATTTCACCCCCAAAATGTTAAAAAAAAAAAATTTTTGGAAACCCAATTGGCGCCCGAAATGCCCCCAGTACCCCCTAGATGAGATCCATGAAGGGTTTTGAACCCACAAGGGGGGCCAATTTTGGGGAAGGTTTTCCTGTTTTTGTTTACTTTGGAGGCTTTGAAAATGGACATGGCTCCCCCAAAAATTCTGCGTTAAAACCCAAAAAATTTCTCTCCCTTGAAACCCCCTTTCCCCATGCCCCCAAAACCAGCAGTTTTACACCCACAGATAGGGTATTACAAACGGGAAAAAAATTGTGTAAAAAATTTTTTGGGCTTTTTTTTTTTTTCTTCAGGTTCCCCCTTTAAAACTTAAACTTTTTTAAGTTAGATCTATTTTTGGGAAAAAAAATTTTAATTTTTTTTATTTTTAAGTTTTAAGGCTGTTCCCCACTGAGGGACAAAAAAACCCGGGTTTTGGTTTATCCCCCCTTCCCCCCCCCCCGGATCGGCCCTTTTTTTGGGGGCCCCCCCCCCCCCCCGGGGGGGGGGGCGGGGGTTTTTTCTTCCCAATGAGCGGAGAAAAGCCCTCCCATTCACAAGCACAGTTCCGCCCCCAAAAAAACCGGCCGGAAAATTGTGTTTTGTTTGGAATGTTTTGCGGGCGGAAAAACCGCCGGTTGGAAAACCCGTGCAGGGGGACATGCCCTAACGAAAAAAAAATCTGTTTAAAAACCGGGGGGGGGTCGTTTTACCCCTGTAGCCCGGGAAAAATATTCCTAAAGGGGGTTTGTAGTTTTCCATATGGGGGAGTTTTTTAAAGGGTTTTACCCTTAGGGTGTCCACAAACCTGTAACCGTAATAAGATATCCAAATTTAAAATTTTTTGGGGCCCCAGAGCCCGGTTTGGGTTGTCCCCCAAATATCTCATTTTGGGGCCCCCTAGTGCGCTATTTTAAAAAAATGGGAAAAAAGTTGCTTTCCCCCGGGGTCACATCACTGTGTTCCAGTGAATTTTATTATTTTTAATATTACAAAAGGGGGGCCCATATTTTTCTTATCTTTTCTTTGAGGGGGAAATTATCTTATAAATTATAGGGGGCATTTTCTATATCATTATTTGGGGGGGCCATTTTCTTTTTTCCCCCCTTAATTTAAGGGGGGGCCCATTTTTCTATATATTATTTACGTGGGGTTTTATATTCATTACTAGGGGGCCATTTTCATTATATTTTTGGGGCCTATATCCATTCTACGGGGGCATATTTTTTTTTATCTATTATTTCTAGGGGCTTTTATTTGGTTTTTCATTTCAAAGGGGGCCCAAAAAAAAGGCTTTTTTTTTTTTTCTGCATCCAACGGCGATTGGTTGTACCATGTGAAGGTTTCCATTGCCGCCACGTCTCCCATTTTACCATGTCCCATGCCCCGAGCAGGAAGTGGTAAAAAAAAAAACCCCCATTTTTGTTATACCTTTTTCCCCCTTTTTTATAAGGGTTTTACTAAGGGAAAAACAACCCCCATTGGGCAAGTACCCGGGAGGGGATTTAATTTTTAAAAAAAAAAATTTTAAAAGGGTTTAAATCACCCATTTTAGAAATTAAAAAAATAAATAAAAGTTACATAGTTGGATTGGGGGCCCCCTTTAAAAACCCGATCTATTACTATTTAAAATCCCTTGTCATAAAGAAGAAAAAAAAATTCCAAAACGCAAAATTGCATTTTTATGGGCCTCTAAAATTGGATTAAAAAGTGATGAGAAAGTTGCATCTTTTTGTACACCTTTTGGCCCCCCCAAAAAAATTTCCCCCCATCAGGTCCATGGATTTGGGTACAAAACGGTCATTGCAGAAGCTGCAGCGCAAATGTTAAAAAATTTTTACGGGGACAAAAAAAGGAAAAAACCCCACATTTTTGGATTTGGGTTTTACTTTTTTTTTCCTTCACGGGGAAAAATGTTTCTTCTATGTCTTTGGGCGGCCCCCAGCTTCTTCCCATAAACCCTTTTTTTTTGATACCTGCAATGTACCGAAAAATGAACTGTATCAATCTATAAACCCTCGTCAGGTACACATCTTGATACCGGACAAGCAGAGATTGTAGGACATTATCTTCATCAAAGGATCATCATGGTGCAACTAAAGGGGTTTTCTCACCACAATGATTAGCTTTGATGGAAAGGAAAATGAAAACTATTACAAAATACATTGCCATTCTGATTTTGCTTTGGTCAATTGATAAAGATTTTATTTCCTCTTTAGAGCACACACATTTCTCTGGTTACGGACCACCTCTCTAATTCAAGCTGCTGTCAGTCAGTATGACCTGGAGGCGCCCCTGCCCCGGGTTTATCTCTAACATCTAAGTTTGTTTACCTAACTAAATGAGAAGCTTCCACTCTTTAAGAGTTCTGTCGCCTTGTGTATTAAACTTTATAAATCTCCTGCAGTCATGTTTCTATAACAGAAACAGCAGAACCCAAAATGTTCCCCTCACTTTTAAACCACCCCCAGCTGACCCGGAAGGGTCCCGGGAAAAAGCGCGTTGAAAATGCCCGTGGCTCTGTGAGTTTGATGGAAGGGAAAAACCCCCTTTTAATCCCTTAAAAAGAAACCCCACCAACTAGACGTTGGGTGGAGCAGGTCGTTGATAAAGGATTTTTTTTGCTGTAACTGCACTAGGAACGGAGCGGTCTCTGTAAGCACCAGGAAGCGGAGGAAACCTCTGCTCCCCGATGCTTAACCCTTTGATTGCCGCAGTCAATGACTGCCGCATGAACAAAGGGGATTTACCTGTTCCATTAGGTTATCATGGCTCCCGGTGCCCAAAGGAGGGGCCCGGGGGGGTGTCCCGTTTTCAGGCAGCCCTGGGGAAACCCCCCCGACTGTCCTAAAAGGAAGCCAGTGGTCAGGGCAAAAATGTGTGCTGCCCCGATGCTGCCCGTTTTCATACGCACAAGGGAAAGGGAATGGAATTTGGAAAATATAAAATATGCTTAAAAATTCTGAAGTGTAAAAAAAGGGTTAATAAGTTAAACCCTTAAAAATAATAGGGGGTTTTTTAAAAAAAGTAAAAAAAAAAAACTTGGCTAAAGGGTTTAGAGGGTTTTATTTGCAGGGCGTAATTTTCGCCGGGGGGGCCGGCACCCCGCCCACCCATGACTTGTATTTTCCAGAGGCGTTTTATACATGGGCAATTTTTTCCCCACCCATTCGCCGAGAGGGGGGAGACGTAATCCATAGTTTTTATGAGAAAAATGTGGAATTTCCATTGTTACTGGGGCGTTTTCAGCCCGTAATTTGCGCATCCGGGGCTTAAAAAAAAAGATGAAAAAGTGTAGAAAATTTGTTTTAGGGAAAAAAAAAATGATAAAAAAAATATTTAATAAAAAAAAATTTTTGTGCATAAATTTCCCCAAAAAAAAACCCCTACCATTTAAAGGGATTTCCTTTACTTTTAATAAACCCGTAGAATACAAAATTGGTTATTTTTGTGCGAAATTGTTTAAAAAAAAGGTTTAAAAAAAAAAAAATTTAAAATTTAAAAAAAAAATTCTGCCTCAAAATTTTTTTGTTTAAAATTTTCACTTTTCCCCCCCAAAAATACAAATTTTTCCCTTTTTAAAAAAAGTCCTCTTTCAAATGTGTTTTAAAAGATTTAAAAAAATTACAATGTTGAAATGCAGGGAGGCAAAAAACCCGCAAAAAATTTGCTGGTAACTTGGGGCCTTTTTTGAACTTTGGGGCTTAAGGAGTTAACTAACCAGGAAGACCTCTGACAAATATGTGATAGCCTGGATGCTACACTGCAGAATTTTTTGGTTTTTTCAGTATTTTGTACTTTACTAACTGACAAAAGGGGGTTTTTTTATTGGGAAAGAAGCGGCAGTGGGGATAAGGGCTGAAGGGAGCAGGACAAATGGTTTCTTGGTTTTTATTCTGAAACTAAGGGAACACAGAGGTCTGCAGAGGGGATGTAGGCATGAAATGCTATGATTGTTAAAGGGGTTTTATCGTTTGATGCTTTTGCACTTGAGTGATTTTTAAACAGGGTTCAAATTTTTTAAAAAACCTTTGGGGGGGGTCTCTTTTTCTGGAGGCATGTATCTCCTCCAAAGGCGGAGGTCTCCCTTCATGCAGAGCTGTGGGCTCTTCACTGGGGGTGTGAAGCCCGGAGAAGGGAGGGGGGACGTTTTGCTTTTCAGACCTCCCCGCTATTTTTTTCATGTCTGCGAAACTTTCAGAGCCTGCCCGGGGTTAACAAGCTCCCCGTAAAAGAAACACCTGCATTGTGTGAGCAGTTTACACACAGCCCCCAATTTATTTAAAAAATTTTAGGAAAGCACACTGCCCCCCCCCCCCCCCCTGTTATCAGGAAAAGGGGTAGGCAAACTGTTAAAACTGTGTTGTTTTGAAGGGGGCACAGGTTAAGACTGTGTTAATATGAGGGGGGCACCCGGATAAAGCCCGTGCTATATGGGGAGCACAGGATTTAAGAAAGTGTTTTATTGAGGGGAGCACAGGATATAAGACCATGTTATATGAGGGGAGCACAGGATATAAGACCGTGTTATATGAGGGGAGCACAGGATATAAGACCGTGTTTTATGAGGGGAGCACAGGATATAAGACTGTGTTATATGAGAGGAGCACAGGATATAAGACCATGTTATATGAGGGGAGTGTTAATCTATCAGCTAAATAGTCAGTAATTACCCAGATCGTTCACCTTAGAGTTGGGAGATGAGTATAGAGCCAGCAGCCCTCTCGTATAGATGGTTTCACTTCAGCTTTCCACAGAGGGGAGTAAGCACAGAGTGCAGGCAGCCAATCACAGCACGGGGAGCATTTCCAGGGGCATTTCCCAACAGGCTGAATTAAATGTCAGTCAGCCAATCACAGAAAAGGTCCCGACCAGCTGCTGGAGAGATAGCTATAGATGCACAGAAAAGCTCATATCTGCTATACTAAGTGACTTAGGTAATGCAAACCAGTTACAAAAGTGCTTATTTTTACTCTCCCCATAATCTGAGATATGATCTTTGGAGCAAGAAAACCCCTTTAAACCAAACCTATCTGCAAAGACATGGTGCTCTCCAAACTGTGATTTTTCCACCTGTGATTAGACTAAATTTTCAAAAGGAAACTCACAGGAGAATAAGCAAAATTTGCACCAGAATTCAATCCTTGGTGACTGTGACCGCGTGGTCGCACTGCAGCGGTATACAGCGACTCCACACATCACTATCATCTCCTGATCTCACACAACACCAGGTGACCAGGAAAATAAAATCTATGTAATATTTAATAAATCTCAGTATCAGATCCTTTGTTGCTTCTATAATTATTTACAATTAAGGCTACAATTATCAGACGCGGTGGCCGTGACCGGGTGCTCGGGCTGCTTGAAGAACGTAACTCAGTAGGACGTGGTCGCGCAGGCTTCAGATGGCACAGGCAGCAGCAGGCACGTCAGACTGCCATCATATGTACAGCCCACCTGGGGAGACAAGAGAATATGTTACGGGACATCTTGATAATGGGGCATCATGAGAGCTGGAGTGTAAGGGTATGTTCACACAGGCAAAGTTCGGCTCGCATTTCAACGGGTATTTGCGCTCTAATATGAGCGAGATGCGAGCCGAAATTACGGTAATCCATAGCTCTCAGAGAACTATGGATTACGCCTCCTCTCCCCGCTCGCACAATACGATCGGGGAGATAAGGGACATGTCAATTACTTGCGGCGAATACGTGCCGCGAGTAATGCACGTCAATGGGGCTAGTGGGCCCCCCCTCCTCCGCCCGCGGGAGTACGCCGTGTGAATATAGCCTTACACTTTACTATACTCAGCCCTGGCTAAGGCTCGTCCTGTCTGCAGCAGTCACCTTCTCTCATTGCTGCTTTACTTTACAATTATTTGGTCCTTGCTATAATGGAAATCCGCTCTCCAACGACTGTGCTTCTATACAGCAGCCGAGCTGAACAAGCAGAGCTGCAGGGTAAAGCATGGGAGACAGAACTGAGATGCTGAAGAGGCAGCAGGTGATTTCCATCACATAACAGTGACAATAGCAGTTTCCTTCCTCATAGAAGTAATCCTGGTAAGACCCACACAGGGCTGCAAGGACGTGATCATCTCCACCGCTGTTCTGCATCTTGCTGCAGTATACAGGAGCGGTGTACAGGATGTCATGCAACACCTATGTCCAATGACAGGGAGTATACAGGGGTAGTCTGGTCCCATCAGGACGTCCCTCATTGGGGGAGTAAGGTAAGGAACTATCCTGATAGAATAATTCCTACCCTGTTTCCCCGAAAATAAGACAGTGTCTTATATTTAAATTTTTGTCCTAAAGAGCGCCTAGGTCTTATTTTAGGATGTTTTTTTTTTTTTATGAACAAAAATTCACATTTATTTTTTGAACAAAACATCACCATGTATTAATATCCTGTAGTGATTTCATCACAAACATCAGCAGAAGCAGCCAAACTCTGAATTGCATAAGAAAATGCACTAGGTCTTATTTTGGGGGGTGTCTTATTTTCGGGGAAACGGTATGTATTCCACGCAGCTTCCAGCACAGGAGCGCCCCCTCTATGGAATGGAGATAACAGGTGCATGATGGGGAAATATATGTTCAGAAGGGGTGATCAGATGTGATGTAGACTCTATCCCTCCACCTGATCTCTCTATCTCAGTCAATGGCTCTACACTTTTACTGGTCTTGCAAGTCCACTGCCTTAGGATAACCTTTGACTACGCCCTGTCCTTCAAGCCACACACCGAGCCCTTATCTCTGCCTTCCGGCTCCACCTGAAGAATATTTCTCAAATTCACAACTTCAATACTACAAAAATGCTCGTCCATGCCCTCGTCATCTCCCACCTAGACTACTGCAACATCCTTCTCCGCGGCCAACCATCTAGCAATCTTGCTCCCCTTCAATCCATCCTCAACGCCGCTGCCCGGCTGATCCACCTCTCTCCTTGTTCCTCGACTCCCTTCTGCCAATAATGCTTAGCGAATTCGGTATACGTTACTAGCCCTGACTACAAGCTTACTCAAACCTCTCCGCTCCATACATTTGCATTAATCTCCAATATCTCCCTTTTTCTCTGCTCTCCCCTTGTCAGCTCTCACACAAATGTTTTACAAGCTTCTCCTGTGCTTCCCCAGACTCTGGAACTCTCTGCCCCCAAAAATCAGACTCTCTACTTTTATTAGTGTCAAAAATGACCTTATAGCCCATCTCTTCAGGAGCCTCCACCTTAGTCTACTAGGAGAAAATGAGGGTAGGGCACCAATAGAACCCCGTAATGTGAGTATTCAGGTGGTGCCCAGCCTAGAAAGGCACAACTTTAAATCCCGAAACAGAAGAAAGGAAGGCGGCACTCACCAAATTAACAAGCAGATTCCTTTATTCCAAACGCAGCATAGCAAACCGATGGGATGGATGGCAGCACGCCAAAACACCTACGATCGTTTCCTCAAGGTGTACAAGGAAGTGAGGACACAGCGTCTTAAATCCCCTACTAGATCGGCATACATTAAACATAGCAACATACATTTAAAAGCATATAACAATACACATATCCGATACATTTCCAGAACACCAATAGAAAACACATAGTTACTATTCATAAAAACGACGACAGATCGTTCCTGTCATTTAAACCTAGGACTCCCAGGGCTTCAGTACGCAGAATCCACTGCGCTTCACATTGGAGGAGTCTAGTGTGACGGTCGACTCCATTCACTGTCGGAAACACCCTCTGCAACCCTGCAAATGAGATTACAGATGTATCATTACCATGAACTTCACTTATGTGGGATACAAATCTTGGGGCTCCCTTTCTTGTTTTTACCGAATAAATGTGTTCCCTGATCCTGACAAAAAGTGGCCGAATCGTTTTGCCAATGTAAAACAGGCCACAAGTGCACCACATCACATACACCACGAAATTAGAACGACATGTTATTAATTCGTTAACAGGATAGCCTAAACCTCCAATGTTTAGAAATCTACCCGTAACCATTTTGGTACAGAACGAGCACGAACCACATTTATGATTTCCTTTGGGGGCAAGATTAGTGAGCCAGTTGATATTCGCTTTCCTCAAACCACCATGAACTAATTCATCCCTCAAGTTCCGATATCTTCGAAAAGTTACAATAGGGGTCTTTTGTACTTTCTCCTGTAGATCAATATCTGCAGATAACATATGCCAATTCCTTCTGACTGAATTTCTGATTATATTGGACATACTACTATATTCAAAAGAGAAAAAAGCTCTAGCTTCCTTCTTTACATTACTTCTTCTGAAAAGTAGTTTTTTCCTATCCTGATTGATCGCTTTAGAAAATGCACTCGAGATAGTTTCCTCATTATACCCTCTCTCCCTTAACCTTTCTGCCAGCTCCAAGGATTGTTCTAAAAAAATCACTATATTCACTGTTATTCCGCCTAAGTCGCAAAAATTGACCTATGGCAGGAGTTCTTAAAATGGCAGGATGGAAACTATTAAAATGCAGAAGAAAATTAGTTGCTGTGGTTTTCCTAAATCCCTTAGTTCTAATACTATCCCCTATGATCATAATTTCTACATCTAGAAAAACCACTGACTTCCCTACAAAATTCGAGGTAAACTCCATGTTGATATCATTTATATTGATGTATTTGACAAAATCATCAAACTCAGACTCCGTGCCCATCCACACAATTAGAATATTGTCTATAAATCTAGACCAATGTGCGATATATTTAACAAAGGTATTCTTAGTGTTATAGACATAATTCTCCTCCCAGTACGCCAAAAAAGATTTGCAAAAGTCGGAGCGACTGGCGTGCCCATCGCGGTGCCTGTCTTTTGGGCATACCAAACCTCATTAAATCTGAAAGCATTATGACTTAACACGAATTCCAACGCTTCACAGATGAACTCTGTCTGTTGTAAAGTCCTATTAGTCCTACCCAAAAATGATTTGATGGCTTTGAGTCCATCCACATGTCTAATTTTAGTATAAAGGCTGACGACATCAATTGTCGCCAGACTAAAAGTGGGGGACACTGTGAATTCATTTAGCGTCTGCAACAATGTTTTGGTATCTTTCTACAGGAGAAAGTACAAAAGACCCTATTGTAACCTATTGAGGGATGAATTAGTTCATGGTGGTTTGAGGAAAGCGAATACCAACTGGCTCACTAATCTTGCCCCCAAAGGAAATCATAAATGTGGTTCGTGCTCGTTCTGTACCAAAATGGTTACAGGTAGATTTCTAAAAATTGGAGGTTTAGGCTATACAGTTAACGAAGTCATAACATGTCGTTCTAATTTCGTGGTGTATGTGATGTGGTGCACTCGTGGCCTGTTTTACATTGGCAAAACGATTCGGCCACTTTTTGTCAGGATCAGGGAACACATTTATTCGGTAAAAACAAGAAAGGGAGCCCCAAGATTTGTATCCCACATAAGTGAAGTACATGGTAATGATACATCTGTAATCTCATTTGCAGGGTTGCAGAGAGTGTTTCCGACAGTGAATGGAGTCGATCGTCACACTAGACTCCTCCACTGTGAAGCGCAGTGGATTCTGCGTACTGAAGCCCTGGGAGTCCTAGGTTTAAATGACAGGAACGATCTGTCGTCGTTTTTATGAATAGTAACTATGTGTTTTCTATCGGTGTTCTGGAAATGTATCGGATATGTGTATTGTTATATGCTTTTAAATGTATGTTGCTATGTTAATGTATTCCCATCTAGTAGGGGTTTAAGCGCTGTGTGTCATTTCTTGTCACCTTGAGGAAACGTCGAGGTGTTTTGGGTGCTGCCATCCATCCGTGGTTTGCTATGCTGCGTTTGGATAAAGGGAAATTTCTTGTTTAAATTGAGAGTGCCTAGGCCGCCCCCACTCAGAATGGAAGGGACTTATTAAAAGCGGTTACCACATAGAAATGGTTATTTCGTCACCCCAACTGTCCGAGTAAGTTTGATGTTTTGGGGTGGGTGGTTGGTGCTACAGAAAGTTAAAGGTTTCCAGCCCTGCTCGAGGCCCTCCCAGTCCCTGGCGGTTAGGAGCCACTCGGGAGTTTTAGGGGGGGTTTCTTCATGGCCTTGTTACAGCCAGGATTCTCACTTCCGATTCCCAGAACAAAACTCGACGGTATATTTCTATTTTTTTTTGTTTTTTCTTTGCGCGCCCCGAGACACACCCAAAAAGGGTCATATCCTTCTTTTTGATATCTAGGTGCGTTTTATGGTTCCTGCTTGTTGCAGGTCTTTTTTCTGTGTTGGGTTTTTCTCTTTCTATCTTTAATTTTTTATTCAATTTATTGTGTCAATTTTCATCTTTAAATACTGGTTTTTGTAATGGGGTTTCAATTGTGCTATTGCTATGGCCACAAACATTATTTTTAATATGTCTTTATTTTGTGGATGTAAATATTGACTATGTCTCTGTTTGTACACCTGACAATTTTGTCAATAAAGTTTATTTGTTGATTAAAAAAAAAAAAAGTTGGAGAGTGCCGCCTTCCTTTCTTCTGTTTCGAGCCTCCACCTTAGAATAACCCCGCTGCCCCTACATCTCCCACTCTTCCTCCCCTTCAAACCATCCTCAACTCTGCTGCCCCTCTTATTCACCTCACTCCTCACTACTCCTCTGCCTCTCCTCTCTGCCAATCCATTTCAGTTTACTAACCATGACCTACAAGGCTCTCCATAACCTGTCCCCTCCCTACATCTCTGCCCTAATCTCCAGATACCTCCCATCACGCACTCACCGCTCCTCACAGGACCTTCTCCTCTGCTAGCCCCATATCATCTCCTCACACAACCGTCTCCAAGACTTCTCCTGTGCTTCCCCCACACTCTGGAACTCACTGCCCCCACACATCAGACTCTCCTCCCCCTTCATTAGTGTCAAAAGTGACCTGATAACCAATCTCTTCAAGACCTCCACCTTAGAATAACCCCACTACCCCTACACCCCCCACAAACATGTCTGCCCCTCACCTCCTGTCACTTTCCCCCTCCTTGTAGATTGTAAGCCCTCGCGGGTAGGGTCCTCTCTCCCTCTGTCGTGCCAATTGTCATTCATCAATTATCACTGTACTTGTTTGACTTATGTTATGTATATAACCCCCTCGAATGTTCAGCTCCCGGGAATTAATGGCGCTTTAAAATAAATAATACCTAATATTAGCTGTTCCCTCCATCCTGAGATTTACCTGTCACCTCTATACTCGCTCCTGTGATATATTTGCTGTCATCTGAGGCGAGAAAAGCACAAACATCGGCAACATCTGAAAAAACAATAAAATTACGTTTACAATTTGAGTTATGTTCTGTGGTTTCAGAAGAGTTTTGCAGTTTCTGTAGAAATAAAAAAATAAAATAAAAAAATTCATGGTTGTGTCTTCTCCTCTCTGCACTGTCTGGGTCTTCCTGATGCTCTCCCTGTCATGCAGAGAAGCAATTTGGAGGGATTTCTCAGGACTTTAAATTTGTGGTCTGTCCTTAGAATTGGTCATGAATATCAGATCAGCAGCGTTCTGACTCCAGGCAAATCCGACTCAGAATAAACGCAAAAAAACCGCATCTTAAATCGACACCTCTTCCGCACCGAATTTAGACGTGGTCTGGAAAATGTAGAGACGGTCTTTACTGCATTTTTGATGTGGATTAGCTACTCTACATCTCCACCTCCCAATACGGTGTCTGAGCAGATTCTGTGCCAAAGCAGAAGGCTGTGGAGTCGGTGCCTATTTTGCAGGAGTTGGAGTCGTCATAAAATGGACCGACTCCGAAAATATATAATAAGTTGGTCCAGTTAGTTCGATGCAAAGAGCAAAAGGAATTGGGTTCGGCCAGTGCTACTGCTCCCATATCTTCAGCCTCATCACATGAGGAGTGTAAGTGATGACATGGAGCAGGCAAAGCGCTGCCCCAGGGGAAACAGGCTTCACCTGCTTTCAAAGAAGTAAAAGATCAACCATTCATCAAAACTGACTGTGGCTGAGGCAATTCCTTCATACCCTGACATTGTTAGAGATGTTGCCCCTGTGGTCACTGCTTTGCCCCCAACCCAAGTTAGTGTAGAGAGGCCGTTCTCTAGCCTGGAAATAATGAGATCAGATGCGAGGTCATGTATGCAGGATCTGATGGAGGCAATACTATTTCTCAGAACAAATTCAGAGACTCCACAAATGTTCCTGCAGTGTTTTGCATATTTACAATTTTTTTTGTGTTCTAAAGTCATATCCAATAAATATATTTACACTGACAAGCAAAATGGTAACAATGGCTTGAACTTGTGACTTTCAGGCTCCATATCTCTCCATCCACTACAGCTTTGTACATGAGGCTACTGTAATTTTATATACAGTCATCTTACCTATTTTATACATAAATTTGACTTGCAAGTATTTAGCATCTGCTTAGTTCTGCATATTCTTTCCTGTAACTGCATTGTTACTGTTTTGCTTCTAAAAATCAAAATGTTAATTTTTATTATTTTGTTAGTATTTGGTAAATCCACATTTGGCTTTCAATACTGCCTGACTCCTTCTGGGCTCTGGATCAGATTCAAGCAGGTCTTGACCAAAAATCTGATCCCAGGTCTTCTACACAATTTCCCAATGTTGGTGCAGACTGGACTTGGATACAAATACAGCTTTGTCTTCAACTCTATCCACAAGTGTTCAAAAGATCAAATCATTGTTACCCTTTTGCTTGTCAGTGTCTGTTCTACCTAAATAGCTTGATTATTGTATCATAAGGTGATAAACAGCCGATGTGACCATTTTACTACAGTAAAGTTATCACTTAATCATTGCGGTTGTGGATCAGGGTAGTCAGGAGTCGGAGGTTTGGGAAATTGAGGAGTCAGAGTTGGGGCTCTGGCATGCCAACTCCACAGCCCTGCAAAGCAGCGACGTCATTTGTTTTTCCGTAAAATAGATTTGAAATCCACCCCTGGAAATTCTGCATCGTCTGCAATGGCGCAAATTGCAACCAGATTTGGACATGAAATCCACATCGTAAATTGAGGGAACACGACCTTAGGGAATGTTCATACATCGTATTTTTCTGTGTGTGAACATAGTTCATGTTTGTTCCATTGATAAAGGGAATAGGAGTGAAAACACAAAGGGAAGTGACATGCTCAATAGTCTGCAGGCGGAAAAATACACATTATCATGGAATTCCATCTAAAATAACTGGATGCATAAAGCATGTAGATTTAACATTTCCAGTGGAAAATTTCCGCTTGAAATTCCACAACAAAAAACACTGTGAGACTGACGGTATATCGACATGATCTGCCAACAAAGTCTGATAGGTGCGGGTCCCACCTCTGGTACTAGCAGCTATCTCTGGAACGGGCCGCAGAAAGTGTCAACTCAGAATGGAGAACCTGCCACTCTCCATTCTGTTCTATGGGAGTTCTGAGTATAGAACATTCCGCTCCCCATGTACTGGGGACTCCCATAGAACAGAATGGAGAACACAGTGCTCCCCTGTACTGGGAACTCCCATAGAACAGAATGGAGAACACAGCGCTCCCCAGTACTGGGAACTCCCATAGAACAGAAAGGAGAACACAGGGCTCCACTGTACTGGGGAGCCCCATAGAACAAATGGAGAGAACAACAGCGCTCCCGCTGAAATTCCAAAACAAAAAAACACTACTGAGGACTGACGGTATAACACATGATCCCCGTACGAATCCTGAACAGAATGGGACTCCCTCCTGTACTAGGGAAGCTCCATCTTGGAAACAGGCCGCTGCAAGTGCAACTCCCAAAACATGGAGAACACAGTGCCTCCCCTGTATGGGAAATCTGAGTATAGAACATTCCGCTGCCCCTGTACTGGGGACTCCCATAGAACAGAATGGAGAACACAGCGCTCCCCTGTACTGGGAACTCCCATAGAACAAAAGTGAGAACACAGTGCTCCACTGCTCTGGGAACTCCCATAGAACATAATGGAGAACACAGCGCTCCCCTGTACTAGGAACGGCCATAGAACAGAATAGAGAACACAGCGCTCCCCTGTACTGGGAGCTCCCATAGAAGAGAATGGAGAACACAGTGCTCCCCTGTACTGGGAACTCCAATAGAACAGAATGGAGAGAACACAGCACTCCCCTGTACTGGGAACTCCCATAGAACAAAATGGAGAACACACCGCTCCCCTGTACTGGGAAGTCCCATAGAACAGAATGGAGAGAACACAGTGCTCCCCTGTACTGGGAACTCCCATAGAACAGAATGGAGAACACAGTGCTCCCCTGTACTGGGAAGTCCCATAGAACAGAATGGAGAGCACAGCGCTCCCCTGTATCATGGGGGAAAACCCCTCCCATAGAACAGAATGGAGAGAACACAGCGCTCCCCTGTACTCGGAACTCCCATAGAACATAATGGAGAACACAGCGCTCCCTGTACTAGGAACTCCCATAGAACAGAATGGAGAACAAAGCACCTCCCCTGTACTGGGAACTCCCATAGAACACAATGAAGAGTCTACTGCAAGTGTGACTGGATCTCTATTTTAAGCTGACACTTTCAGGGACCTGTTCTCAAGACAGATGCTGATCCCAGAGCTGGGACTTGCACCCATCAGACTTTGAAAAGCATATTCTCTTGATAACGAATAAAAGCCAATGGATGAACTCACCTTCAGGCTGGCCCAGTCTTCCCAGCGGTATTATACCCACAAACTATGGAAAAAAAGAAAAAAAAATATCAATTAATGAGAATGCAAAAAAAAAGTCAGACTCAAGGGTTTAAAAGGTTTAAGCCACTTTCTGACCTAAATTATAGTAGATGTGTTGAGCAGTGGAATGGACTTATTCTACTAAAACGTAAAAAGAACTGGTAAGACCCTTATAAAAAGGAACAAACGTTGCAAATTTTTTCACAAATCGCTCTATAACTTAAATCTGGATAAATAGGGTACAATACAGGTGTATCTATCAATCATAGGGCCTCAAAGCAGGTCCATAGCAAAGGGCTCACATCACACTTAGTAACAAATTTACTCTACTTTTTGATAGGATTCATAAATTACATAATTCTGTTCTTATGCAGCCGCTGCTATTGACGTACAGCATTGTAGGGAGCTGTATACATCTGTATGCAGTGAGCTCCCCCTATAGGTGGTTGCAGGAAGTGGATAGGACAACATTGGCGTAAAGTGGAGAAGCACCGGATCCCCCACCTCCACGCACCTAATATACCAGTCACTAATGTACAGTAATTGGGGAATCAAGTCCTTAGAGAAGGAAGAAGGTAAAGAAAACCCTACTAGACTCAGTTACTGTCCACATCAGCTCACTTTGTCCAGCAGTTTCTGTGGGACTTTATCAGTCATTGGGGTGCTAATAAATCCAGGTAATACGGTGTTACAGCGAATACCGAACCTGTGAGGGGGGAAAGCAGAGGTAAGAAAGGAAACACTGATTACAAGCAAAACCTGCCCATGTCCTGCTCACACAGCTGCGGACTTCATTAAACAGTCTATGTCATAACACATAGAAACATAGTTTGTAAGGCCGAGAAAAGACAGACGTCCATCCAGTTCACTCAATTGTTATATGTAGTTGATCAGAGAAAGCTAAACCCCAATGAGGTAGAAGCCAATTGTCCTCATTTTAGGGAAAAAACTTCCTTCGACTCCAATCTGGCAATCTAGAATATCCCGGATCAGCGACCCTTCTCCAGAATCCCAGTCACTATAACTTGTTATATTATTACATCTAGAAATGTATCCAGACCCTTCTCCAGAATCCTGGTCACTATAATTTATTATTACATCTAGAAATGTATCCAGACCCTTCTCCAGAATCCTGGTCACTATAACTTGTTATATTATTACATCTAGACAGACCCTTCTCCAGAATCCCGGTCACTATAACTTGTTGTATTCTTACATCTAGAAATGTATCCAGACCCTTCTCCAGAATCCCGGTCACTAGAACTTGTTATATTATTACATCTAGAAATGTATCCAGACCTTTTCCAGAATCCGGTCACTATAACTTGTTATTATTACATCTATCAGAATTTCCAGACCCTTCTCAGAATTCCCGGTCACTATAATTGTTATATATTACATCTAGAAATGTATCCAGACCCTTCTCCCCACGTAATCCCGATGTCAACCCTATTATAACTTGTTTATTATTACATCTAGAAATGTATCCAGTCCCTTCTCCAGAATCCCGGTCACTAAACTTGTTATATTATTACATCTAGAAATGTATCCAGACCCTTCTCCAGAATCCTGGTCCCATTAACTTGTTATATTATTACATCTAGAAATGTCTCCAGACCCTTCTCCAGAATCCCGGTCACTAGAATGTGTTATATAATTGCATCTAGAAATGTATCCAGACCCTTCTTGAACTCTGTGATTGAATTCACCATGACAAGTTCCTCTGGCAGAGAGTTTCACAGTCTCACTGCTCTTACAGTAAAGAATCCTTTTCTATGTTTATGTAGAAACTTTCTTTCATCTAGACGTAGAGGATGCCCCCTTGTTCTATATACAGCCCTGGGTATGAATAAATCTTGGGAGAGATCTCTATATTGACCTTTGATGTATTTAAACATATTTATTATGTCCCCCCGAAGCCGTCTTTTCTCTAAAAAAAACCCTAATCTTGCTCATCTTTCTGGATATTGCAGTCCACCAGTCCTTTTATTATTTTTGTTGCCGCCTTTGTACCTGTTCAAGCTCTACAATGTCTTTCCTGTGCACTGGTGCCCAAAACTGTCCACAATATTCCATGTGTGGTCTAACCAGTGACTTGAATAATGGGAGAATAATGTTCTCATCATGTGCATCTATGCCCCTTCTAATGCACCCCATAATCCTATTGCATTTGGCAGTCTGCTGTCTGACACTGCTGCTACAGTTAAGTTTACTGTCCTCCAGGATTCCCATGTCCTTCTCCAGACATTTTTACCCAGTGGTTTTCCATTTAACATGTAATCATGTAATGGATTTTTCCTCCCCATGTGCATAACCTTGCATTTATCTGTGTTAAACCTCATCTGCCACTTCTCTGCCTTGACACAGAAAATAATGTATTAGCATACAGGAATCTGCTTATACATGAATAAGTGTTTAAAAAAGTGTAAAATTAGTTATCCTTTAATGGGATTAAAAAAAACAAAAAAAAAAAAAACAGTGTGTGTGTGTGTGGGGGGGGGGGGGATAAATAATAAAATTTATTGTGCATACATCACGCACAGAAAAATATACCCTACATTAGGTATCCACACGATTGTAATAACCTGTAGAATTATTCTAACGGGTTATTTAGTGTGAAAGGTGTAAAAAATTATTTTAAAAAACAAAATGTCGAAAAACACTATGTTCATGCTGCAAAAAAAAAAAAAAAAAAAGTTTAAAAACTATAACTTCTCCCGCATAAAACAAGCCCTCCTAAAATTGCGTCATTGAAAAGATAAAAAAAGTTATGACCACTGAAACACATGGAGGCAAAAACTAAAAAAATGTAGCTGCTCATTAAGGCATTTTCGGGCCTGGGGTTTAAAGGGGTTGTCTCACTACAGGGATCGCTGTAGGATTAGATTTTTTGCTGTCTAGAATGTGTTCTGCGATGCATTTTTTTTAAAGGGGTTGTCTCACTACAGGGATTGCTGCTTTTAATGTTAAAGATCTTGCAAAAACAAGTCACTTTACAATATGTGTCCATTAACAGTGTCCTACCTATTCCTAGATATCCCCTCTTGTATGGGCTGCATCAGCTCCTCAGTTTACTATAGTTACAGACCTGTTTGATCTCTCATGATAGGCTGCCAGCACTGGTTGCTATAGCTACACACCTGTTCAATCTCTCCTGATAGGCTGCCAGCACTGGTTGCTATAGCTACAGACCTGTTTGATCTCTCATGATAGGCTGCAGCACTGGTTGCTATAGCTACAGACCTTTTCCCATCTCTCATGATAGGCTGTCAGCATTGGTTGCTATAGCTACAGACCTGTTGATTCTCTGATAGGCTGCCAGCACGGGTTTGCTATAGCTACAGACCTTTTCTATCTCTCCCGATAGGCTGCCAGCATTGGTTGTATTAGCTACAGACTGTTTGATTCATGATAGGTGCCAGAATGGTTGCTATAGCTACATACCTGTTCATCTTCCTGATAGGCTGACAGGCCTGGTTGTATGCTAAGACTGTTCAATCTCTCCTGATAGGCTACCAGCATGGTTGCTATAGCTACAGATCTGTTCAATCTCCCCATGATAGGCTGTCAGCACTGGTTGCTTAGCTACAGACCTGTTCGATCTCCCCCGACAGGCTGCCAGCATTTGGTTTGCTATAGCTACAGACCTGTTCCATCTCTCCAAATTTGGCTGTCAGCACTGGTAGCTATAGTTTACGACCTGGTTTTTTTCTATTTGGCAGCCTAGTGGAACCCACTAAACATGCCCCTGAATTCACAAATTAAATCAAGAAAACAGAACTGAGGTGAGATGAATCAATGTAGTGAGACAACCCCTTTAAGGGGATAAACAAGGCTACCATTTGTGATATGTTGTTACCTACTTGGCAAGTTCTTTGGCTGCAGTCCTTGTCAGACCTTCCACTCCGGCTTTAGAGGCGGCATAGTTCGCCTGACCAAGGTTACCCACCTGCAATAGACAGATGAGACAGGTGATGTACGATGCATCTCTCAGATCAAAGACCAGCAGAGTGGGATCAATGTATATCACAGTCCTAGATCTATCCCACCGATCAGGTCAGCTCGCGATTACTCCATCCGCTCACCTTTCCCACGATGCTCCCAATGTTGATGATGGAGCCTCCGTTTTGTCCGCTGGTTACAATAGACCGGGCCACGGCTTGTGTGACAAGGAACGGACCCTACAGGAAACAGAGCAAGTCACCAGTGATGGCAGAGACCACCTTTAAGCAAGATCTCTGCCGACGACGTCCATTGAGCTTGTAAGAACACAGACACGGAGTGGGGGGCAGGAGGCAAGATGATGGCAACAACCTGTTGTTTTGCAGTGTGCGTGGTTAGAAAGGACTGGGTGTAGAATTTAAGCAACCGCTAATCCAAGTGGCCGGACAAGGCTGCCCAGTATATAGTGGATTGCAAGGTACCCCTCCAAAGCTAGAGACGCACTTTATAGTGACTCAGCTCCAGATTTTGGATGGATGGATAAATAGATAGATAAACAGATGACCACAATTATTTCTATTTGCCAAATGCCAGAATAATGAGAGAGAATTTTTAAGTCATTTTTATTACTTTCTGTAAAGTCAGAAGTTTCCATACACTGGGATTACTCTGCCTTTAAACAATTTGGGACCGCCCATATGATGAGGTCTAGTATTTGGAAGCTTCTGATAGGTCTATTGGCAACATCTGATTAGAGACACAGCTGTGGATGTATTTTAACACACACCAGAAACACACTGCTTCTGTTTGTAACATCAAGTCTTAAGAAATTAGCCTAAAGTCTACAGAAATCAGCCAAAATATCAGGAAGATAATTGTGGACTTGCACAAGTCTGGATCATCCTTGGGAGCAATTTCCAGATACCTGAAGGTGCCTCGTTCATCTGTACAAACAATTATACGCAAGTGCAAACAAGATGGGAATGTCCGGCCATCATACTACGGGGGGACGGGTTCTGTGTCTCAGAGATGAATGTGCTTGGATCCGACATGTGCATATCAACCCAAGCACAAAAGCAAAAGACCTTGTGAAGATGCTGGCGGAAGCTGGTAAGATTGTGTCATTATCCACAGTGAAGTGAATACTGTATCAACATGGGCTGAAAGGCTGCTCTGCCAGGAAGAAGCCATTACTCCAAAAGAATCAAATAAAAGCCAGATTCATGTTTACAAATGCACAGGAACAAAGACCTACATTTCTGGAGACTTGTCCTGTGGTCTTGTTTTGCCAAGTTTTATCAATACAGGTTCTAGATACAGCTTTAAAGAAGGCCGGTCAGTCAGGATACAACGCAATTTTATTTAACATAGAATATAACATATAAGTAAGAATAAACTGGTTACAGAAAATAGTGTGACATTGGGGACAGTTTTGCTAAATATGTATTTACAAAGGTTAAATACTGACGAACTTTACCTCCTCAGAGCGTTTTTTTATGACTTTAACCATTGAGAAGCTAAATGGCGAAAACAGGGAACTCCAGGACTTACTCAACACCAGCAAGAGCGTCCCCAGCACTGGGTACCAGCTTCTTTTTTTTTTCCACCAAAGCCTCTCTGGCTCTTATATGTCTAAAACAAAAAACCCGGCAGACACAACCTACGTATTGTGTCCACTTAGAATACAAAGTTCTTTTGTATTACCTCATCTTGTATCATGGAGGGGCCAGCTCCCTGAGACTAAGATAAGAGAATACAGAATCACTCTGAAACCAGATGATGCAGCCTCCATAGGTCGTGAATTAGTGTAAAGTCTGTAGGCTTGAGAGATATACAGAGGTATGCAAGCCTGTGTGATTATAACTTGATACAACAATGGAAATTATAATTAGTTTAATATACAAATTATGACATCAAATAGTCATATATTTCACTGGCACTACAGGTCTGAGGAAACTCAAATTGAACTGTTTGGCCATAATGACCATCAATATGTTAGGAGGAGAAAGGGAGAAGCTTGAAAGCCTAAGAACACCATCTCAACTGTGAAACACAGGGATGGAAGCATCATGTTGTGGGGTTGTTTTGCTGCAGGAGGGACTGGTGTACTTCACAATATAGATGGCTTCATAAGGAAAGAAGATTATGTGGCAATACTGAAGCAACATCTCAGGACATCAGCCAGGAAGTTAAAGCTTGGGTGGAAATGGGTCTTCCAAATGGACAATGACCAGAAGCTGCCACCAAACTGGTTACAAAGTGGCTTATGGAGAACCAAGTCAATGTTTTGGAGCGGCCATCACAAAACCCTGATCTCAATCCTATTGAAAATTTATGGGCAAAGATGAAAAGGCCGGTGCGTGCAAGGAGACCTCCAAACATGACTCAGTTACATCAGCTCTGTCAGGAGGAATGGGCCAAAATTCCCACCAACTATTGTGAGAAGCTCGTGGAAGGATCCAGAACGTGTGACCCAAGTCCTACAGCTTAAGGGCAAAGCTACTAAATACTAATGAAATGGACGGAAACTTTTAACTTTGCAGAAAGTAATAAAAATGTCTTAAAAATTCTCTCTCATTATCTGCATTTGGCAAATATAAATAAATTTGGTTCCTAATTGACCTAAAACTGGGAAGGTTTATTCTGATTTCATGTCTGAGAGTGAGAAAAACTTGCAGATGGGGCTTTTTATTGAGGGAGGGAGACTGCTGGGTTCAGCTGTATCTTTCTAGAGCATCTAAGTGCACTCTGGGATCAGGACACTGACGCATTTCGGAAAAAAGTATCCTTAGTCGTAGCTCACAGCGTATAGGGGCGCATACCTGTGCGCGCCGTTATTAGCCTGCTGCTGGCCAGCGCGTACTTTCAACAGTGCTCCGGCCGGGCTCCCAATCACTTTCCCCGGCACGTAAATGCCCAAAAGAAGTGACGTCACTTTTTTTTTTTTTATGGGCACGTACTGAGGGCTATGATTTTACCATATTTGCAGGCATATTTCAGCCACGCTTTACAGCATAAATACACCCCAAAGTACACCCTGCACATACACCGTGTGAACACGACCCAACTCCTTCTAAGGCCTGGATGTCTGTTTTCTAAAGATAATAAAGGGAAAAGGCTGCGTTCTTCTAGTTGCAATAAAACAAATGAGAAAGTGCTCTGTGCAAATAGAAGTTCACTAACCTTTGATGGTTGTGCTATAGTAGGAGGCACAACACTCATATGCTTTTGGTTCAATGTGAAGCCTATTCAGCAGCCAGCAGCATGCACCAAACCAACAGTAGAAGGCTCGGGGGGAGGGTAGCTGAGTAAAGCAAAACAAGGCCCCAGCGCTGGCTCCACAGCAGGGGCTCAAATTAGCTCATATGTGTAAAAACAAGGAAAAAGCAGGAATATAGTTATCCTATTTATTGTGCATTACAGGGCTCTACGCGTTTCACGCTAGTACCAGCGCTTCATCAGAAACGGGATTTGGTTCTGTTTTTATGTCCTGATACATCAAACAGTAGAATTCAAAGAGGGTGTACTTTCTTTTTCTCATGACTATCTAGCCATCCATCCAAAAGCTGGAGCCGACGGTCACTATAAAGAGCGTCTCTACCGTTGCAGGGAAAACCCGGCATGTTAGATATTACTTTTTTTCAAGACTGTACATAGATAAGATGGTGGAAGGAAGGACGGACAGACGGATACCTTGAGGTTGACATTCAGCACAGAGTCAAAGCTTTCCTCCGACAGACGCAGCAGAAATTCGTCCCTGGTGATTCCGGCGCTATTGATCGCCACGCGAGGAGGAGCAGAGTAGCGGGACTGAGGAGAGAGGAGAAAGAGTAGTCAGCGACCAGTACACCACTGTGTGCGCTGCAGAGCCCGGGATCAGACCTACCTGTATCTGCTCCATTAAGGCGTTGACACTTTTGGACCTGGAGACGTCGGCGGTGAAAGCCACGTGGTCCTGTCCTGGGACGTCATGTGTCAGGCTCCGGAGGGTCTCATTAGCAGAGTCGATATTAAGATCGACGACGACAACTGAAGCCCCTTCCTGTGAGAGTCGCTGGCAGATCGCTCGCCCGATCCCACTGCCACCACCTGAGGGGTCACAAAAGACCATCGGGTGAAAACCGCAGCTGATCACAGACATATCACCAAGAGGGTTCTACACAAAGCTAGTGCATGAAGCTTACTCATCGCATGCTCAAACCGCGGCCCTCCAGCTGTTGGGAAACTACAACTCCCATTGTGCATTTATATAATCTACCGTCTTTCCCCGAAAATAAGACATAGCAGAGACTTTGTTGAATTCCCTAATACAAGGCACCCCCCGAAAATAAGACATAGCGGAAATCATTGCTGCAGCTCCCCATACACAGGGCTGTCCCTAAGGGTGGGCAGAGAGAAAGGTTGGGGGGCGGGTGTTCCGAAGCCCCGCCCACCCCGAGAAACGGCCCTGGGACATATTGTGTAGAAGGGGTTTTGAAGGACCTGTGCAGGGAGGTCATGTTACTGTGATGTCACCACAGGTCCCGAACATCCCAGGACAGGAGACAAAGTGTACAAGTAAGTGAGGGATGGGGGGAGAACAGAGCAATGATACTGACACACACCTCACAGGATGGCTGATGGGGCATGCTGGAACTCCTAGTTCTACAAGTCCCAGCATGTCACTGCAGCTGCCAATGTCCTTAAAAAACATATATCCTATGGTTTGTGACTCTAAACCTTAAGATATATACATATATATACATACATACATAAAATAATAACCAAAATATAATATATACATATATATATAATATATATTATATATATACATACATATGATACATTATATATACATATATATATAATATAATACATATATAAAATATATATATGTACATACAGTTATATAATATACAACATAATATATATATAATATAACTTATATAAAACATACTATATATATACATACATACATATATACATATTACATATATATATATACTTTAATATATATACATATTTTTATATACATAAAATATATACATATTATAATATATACATACAATATATTTTATATACATATATTAAAACATACATATATACATAATATATAAAATCATTTATAATACATATATATATATATACATATATATATACATACATATTTTATCATATTTTATATATAAAACATATATATATACATAATATATATACATTTTATACATATATATATATACATAATTTTATACATATATAATAAATACGTAGGATAAATATTTTATATATATGTATATATGTATGTATATATATATATTATGTATATTTTGTATATACATATAAATATACATAATATTATATACATATATATATAAAATAAAAATATATACATTATATTATATACATATATATACATATTTTATTATACATATATTATACATATATATATATACATACATATATACATATATATATATATACATACATATATACATATAAATATACATACATATATACATACATACTATTTTTACATACATACATACATACATATATATATACATACATACATAAATATAATATATCATACATATATATATACATACATATATATATATACATACATATATATATACATACATACTTTATATACATACATACATATTATAATATATACATACATATATATATACATACATACATATATATATATACATACATACATATATATATATACATACATACATATAAAACATACATATATATATTCATACTACATATATATATAAATAAATACATATATAATATACTACATCCCCACATATATATTACATACATACATATATATATATCCCATAACCATATATATATAAATAGTTTACATACATATATACATACATACAATATATATATACATACATATAAATAACATACATAATATATATAATAATAATATATAAATTACATTTTCATATATTATATATTATATATATATATATATTATATAATATATATATATACACATATACACACACTAGTATAGCATGCTATAATTTATTTGTGGAAAAATAAGAAAAACCCTTGAAAATAAGAGATAGTTCTTTAGGAGCAAAAATGAATATAAGACGCTGTCTTATTTTCGGGGAAACAGGGTATAACAGTTGGCATGATGGGAGTTGTAGTTTCCCAACATCTGAGGGCTGCAGTTTGAGGATGCCTGCTCGAACGTCATTTCTCTATCTCTGCATGCTGTCAGTGAATGGGAATATCCCTGTTACATTTAACACCCTTCCAGCTATGTGGTCATAATAATATGGCTCTTTTTTTTTTTACTCCCCGCCATCCAATAGTCATAACTTTTTTTATTTTTAAATCTAAAAATAAATATGAGGGCTTTTATTTTGGAACAAGATGGACTTTCTAATGGCGTCATTGACTGTACCATAGAATTTACTGGGAAATTAGGAAAAATTCTAAGTGGCGTGAAATGGGGAAAAAACCTCCTTGCGCCATGTTGGCAGAGGTTTTGTTTTTACGGTGTTCACTTTTGAATGTAAAAGATGTGTTATCTGTGTTCTGCAGCTTGAGAAAATTCCAGTGATACCAAATATGTAGGGATTTTGTTATGTTTTAGTATTGTTAAAAAATGCAAACATTCTCTATTTCTTACATTTGCACCATTTTCTGCAACCAATAACTTTTTTTGCTCTTCCACCAATGGACCGGAAGGAAGGAGCATTTTTTTCGGGCAGACTTGTATTTTTATTGGTTCCATTTTGGGACAGATGCGACTTTTTGATCACTTTTATTCCAATTTTCAGAGGACGTGAAATGACCAAAAAAACGCAATTTTGGAGTCTGGAATTAGATTTTTCCATTACGGTGTTCAGCATTCGGGATATTTTAATAGATCGGACTTTTATGCATTCGGCGATCCCGATTGGTGTAACTTTTTTATTCCTTGTAAAATGGCGACAAGAGGGTGTTTTTAACTTTAAACACTTTTTATTCATTTTTATACTTTAACCCCTAAGGCCTCGTTCACAAAGGCTTATTTCAAAAACGTATTTACATCGGATTTTCGATGGTAAATTACGTTTTTGAAATCAGTTTGAAAATCAGTTGCAAATAAGTTTTCATAAGTGTGGCACTATTTGTAACTGATTTCCCCGACGGATTCACCATCTCCAATCATGGGAGGTGGTGAATCCGTCCGGAAATAATTTGACATGACATTTTTTTTTTCCGTCCGGATTCGCGGCGGCAATCCGGCATGGAATACGCGACAGTGGGGAACGACGAGCCGTATTTTCCCATTGAAATCAATAGAAAAATGGGCTGTTACTTTTTTTTCTGACTGAATTTTGCCGACAGATTGACGATCGTCAATCCGTCGACAAATCCGCGGCGAAATAAGCCGTGTGAACGAGGCCTTAAAGGGAATGTGTCATCAAAAATTGACTTTTTTTTTTACATTTTTATGTTAAACACATTTTTTAGGAATTTTTGGTTATGTTTTTTTTTTTACATTTCCATATCACTTTCAGTATTTTTTATTTTATCTTAAAGGGGTTGTCTCACTACAAAAAATTGCTTTTTATGTTAAAGATCTTGCAAAAACAAGTCACTTTTTCAGTACGTGTCCATTAACATGGTCCTACCTATTCTAGATATCCCCCTTGTATGGGCAGCATCAGCTCCTCAGGTTGCTATAGCTACAGACCTGTTTGATCTCTCCTGAAAAGGCTGCCACACTGGTCGCTATAGCTACAGACCTGTTTGATCTCTCTGATAGGCTACCAGCACTTGGGCGCTATTTGCTACAGACCCGGCATCTACTGCAGCCGAGAAGCCAGTAAAACGCCCCTGAATTCAAAGTGAAACACAAGAAAACAGGACTGAGGTAAAATGAATCAATGTAATGAGACAACCCCTTTAAGTCCTGCAGTTTTCACTTTGGCCCTGAAGCCTAATAATAGTCTGACACCTCCTGTTTTGTAGAGAAAGATTTTCAGTGTCTGCTCATTATCAGCACATCGAGGGTCAGATGGAAGGTGACACCAGTGTGAATAGATAACACAGGATCCACCAGTCACAAGAGGAGATGTCACAATTCACCCTTTCACCTCCTGTAAGTGACCTCTTCCTAGGTCACACAGCATGACTAGAAAACTCTCCTATACAATTCTATGGAACAGAAACTGTCTTAAGAATCCTATGTGCATGAAGCTGCTGTAAAGTATCTTTTGAATGCTGCTAAAACAGGCAAGCAAGAATGTTTCCCCACAATCATATTTGAAAGGCCGAATAGAGAAATCTACAACAGGAAATAAAAACGACGAGAGGAAAAAAATATGGATCGGGGGATTGATTTCTTAAGTAAAAAAAAAAAATTGCGACAGACCCCCTTTTAAGCCGAACGCCTGAAAAGTAGTTATGACGACATTTTTTTAGTTTTGCCCCCTTTGGTTTCAACAGTTGTAATTTTTTTTTTTTTTCAGTGATGCAGTTATATGAGGCCTCGTTTTATTCTGGACAAGTTGTAATAGTTTAAGTTCACTTATAAGTTATTGCAGATTTTTGTTTTTTTTTACATTTTTTAAAAAAATGTTTTTACACTGTTACTTTTTACATTAATTTTGTTAGTTAATCGAATTTTTTTGGGTCTGTGGAAACCCTATTTGTGTAGTTTTTTTGGTTTAATGTAGCACAATTTTTTTTTATTACATTTTTTTTTTTTAACTATTTTTTTTTTTTTTTTTTTAAATCCCTAAAGGGAGAATTTTTAAAAATTTTTTTTTTTTTTTAACAGTAGTAATGATTGATATTCATTAGCTAATGCTTATAACCATGTCCTTTTGGCACGGGGGAGCATCGGGGCCCCAGCACACATGGTGGTCGTGGCTTCTTACACAGACGCCCTGGGGACTCTATCCCCGGGGTGAGTGCGCCGTTCCCCCTTTCCCCTTTTCACCGGGTCCGCCCCCCTCAGAGCTGGTTTTTAAAGGGGTTAATCTTTTTTTTTTTTTTTTAACTTTCACAGTAAGTCCCCATTGAGTACTTGACCAGTAGGGTGGCGCAGTCGCCAGCAAACCCTTCTGAACTGTAAAAACAATGCAGAAGGGTGTTCAAAGATGGCAGTCCGATCACTGGGGCAGGCAGCAACAAAAAGCTAAAAAAAAAAAAAAAAAATCAATGAAAACCTTCATAAGGCTTCCAGTCACCATGTTACTGGATTGGCGCCCCCAGGTCACACAGCGGGGGTTCAAATCGCCGTGTGAAACTGTGCCCGCTGCTGTTTCTCCTTCATTTAGATGCTACGGGATCTAAGGGGTTAAACTGCAGGGAACGGAGGCGGCTGACACCAACCTCCTATGTAGTGGGATTACCAAATACAACCGCTACATAGGAACCTACTGACCCAGGACTACCCCTAGCCCGGTCAGAAAAAGGGGTTTAAAAGGTGCAAAGTTATACTTACAGAGCATCTGGTTTGTTACAATGTAACAGAGCAGCTAAGACCCATTAAGTATCAGATAGATTTTTTCTGTTTTATTGGATCTCAGGTTACAGAGGATTGCCTGGACTGTCCACTTGTAACAGACCCTCAGCTGTGTGAGCTGAATTAGGTCACAGCTAGTTTGTATATGTAGACAAGAATGTTTTCATTCACTGACAGCAAACCAGTCCCTGAGTGGCCTGCTTACCCCATTTTGCCAACCAGGCTCGTTTTCTTTAGTGCACACAGGTTCACACGTTACAATGCTTTCTCATGCTCCGTTATTCTACTAATTCGTCCCCTTTTTTCCCATAGGTCAGGCTTTATTTTTATGACATTTTTACATTAGTTTTTTTTTTTTTTTAATAATAATGTGAGTGAAAGAAATAAAAAAAAGTTATCAGTTTTTTTTTTATTCATTATTTTTAAAAAAGTAAGGCCGTTCACCGGCTTATTTTTGGGGCGTAATTCAGTCCCTAATTAGCCGAAGTGCGCCAATTAGGCTGAACCTCCCCTTTAATCGGGAATCCCCAAACTTCAAGAGAATTGATAGTTCCTCTCCCCCCCGGCGAATAGCGGGGGGGAGTAATGGAAGGGCACTTTCTAGCAGCGTTACGTGCCCTGGTAATGAAAGTCTATGCGCCGGCGTTTTTGCCCCGCCGGCCCCACGGGGTAATTGGGGGGGAATTTGCCTCGCAGTTAAGGTTGAAAAGTAAAAAAGGGGGGTAAAAAAATTTTGGAAAAGTGTCACTTTTCCCTACAAAAATGTTTATTTTAGAACAATTTAGGGTCGTCGGGCGGGTTAAAGTTGCGGTTTTGGAATTTACTGTCTTTTTTTTTTTTTTTCCCAAAAAATTTTTATTGAAAAATTTTTTAACAAAAAAAAATATATCAATAACAAAAGAAATGCTTTTTTTGGGGTTTAAAAAGAATGCAAGCAATAATAAGAATTTATGACATTGTGGATTGTCGGGTTTTTAGTAGAAAGATTACAGTATTGTCTCACAGAGTAAGAGTGAAATTATTAACCCGAGAGTAGTCCCCCATAATGTGTATGGAAGGTTTAGTGTATTTAGATAGGCCAAAAATGAGCTGGTATGGAGGTGAGTAAGTGTTTACATCCATATCCCAGACCATTCCCCTCCCCAGAGGCGGATGTTGGGGGAAAGTATATGTATAGCCATATGAGGGTGACCATTCAATATTGCTTCATTTCTCTATAACAAGCGGACAATCTGCAAACAAGTGTATAACACATAGTTGCCAACTTTTGAAAGTGAAAAAGCAGGAGACTCTAGTTGGCGGCGCGCGTAGCGCGCCGCGGCAAAAATTTGCATGGACACGCCCATTCTTTTCGGTATGCCACGCGCCCTTCAAAAAGCCACACCCACTCCACCTAACTGCATAAAAGGCTTTGGAAGAAAGCCAGGGAGATGCCCTTATAGCCAGTGTATAGCCCCCATAACCAGGTAGTGCCCTTACGGCTGGTAGATGCCCCCTTGTAGCCCAAATAGATTCCCCCTCTGTAGCCAGGTAGAGCCAAATTTGTAGCCAGGTAGGTGCCCCCCGTTGTTAGCCAGGTAGGTGCCCCCATTGTTAGCCAAGTAGTGCCCCCATTGTTAGCCAAAGGGAGTGCCCCAATCCCGTTAGCCAGGTAGTGCTCCCATTGTTGCCAGTAGTGCCCCCATCTTTTAGCCAGGTAGTGCCCCCATCTTTTAGCCAGGTAGTGCCCCATCTTTTAGCCAGGGAGTGCCCCATCTTTTAGCCAGGTAGTGCCCCCATCCTTTTAGCCAGGTAGTTTCCCCCATCTTTTTAGCCAGGTAGTGCCCCCCTTGTTAGCCAGGTAGTGCCCCATCTGTTACCAGGGAGTGCCCCATCTGTTAGCCAAGTAGTGCCCCATTGTTAGCCAAGTAGTGCCCCCTCTTAGCCAAGTAGTGCCCCCATTGTTACCAGTAGTGCCCCCATTGTTAGCCATGTAGTGCCCCCCTTTGGTATGCCCATGGATAATGCCCCCATGGTTGCAAAGGTAGTGCCCTCATCTGTTCTAGCCAGGTAGTGCGCCACCCATCTGTTTAGCCAGCGTAGTGCCCCATCTTTTGCCAGGTTAGTGCCCCCCATTCTGCTTCATCCAGGTATGCCCCCATCTGATATGCCCATGTAGTGCCACCCATCTGTTCTCAGGTAGTGCGCCTACTTCTTGTTGCCAAGTAGTTGCCCACTTTGCGTTGACCACAGGCTATTCCCCTCTGTTGCCAGGTAGTGCCCCTACTTCGCCATAGGTCCACCCATCTGTTAGCCAGGTAGTGCCGCCCTTGTTGATCAGCGTAGTGCCCCCTTTTGCCAGGTAGTGAACCCTTTGACTTGCCAGGAGTCAGGGTGTGCCCCCCTCTGTAGCAGGGTAGTCGCCCCCTCTTTGCCCATGGGGATGGGAAGTGATGCCCCCATTCTGTTGCCAGGTAGATTCCCTCTCTCGTTAGCCCAGTAGAGCCCCCCATATAGCCAATAACCATAAACATAATAAAACATCCGACTTACCTCACACCGCTCCCTGCACGACTCTGCACGTCAGCTCCTGCCTCTGCTCTCACTTCACAACGGCGCGCTATGTGGGAACAGTGAGTCAGCCAGACCACGCGCGGATGCACTCCACACGTGCCAGCCTCGCGGCAGTCCGATCTTCCCCTAGCGCCGCGCATGAACATTATGTACGCGCAACACACACGCAGAGGCCGGTACATACAGGGCGGAGAGGGAGGAGGGGCACGCGATCCCGCGCCTGCCTCTCCCCCATCAGTTCTGACGGGCGGTGCGCGTCGCTGCAAGAACCTTTACATTTGCTTCACACCGCACACTGCAGACAAGAGCGGATCCGCGGCGCAAGAGTACGCGCACGCACCCTACCTTTTTGCGCCTGCAGGAGTTATTATTAAACAGACCCCTGCCGCCTGCAGGTCGCGCGGAGGAATTGCCACCTCCCCCGGAGGGCGGGAGGGGACGCCCAAATAGCAGGGACCCCCCCCCACAACAACGGGAAGCGAGTTCGCATGTATGGTTATAACAATTGCAACTTAAAATGAACGGAGGGAGGGAAAAGTGGGGAAGAGGGGGGGGGCTTATCTGTCTTTTTTAAATCAATTTTTAGTTTTTGTACTTTTTTTTTCTTTATTTATTATTTTATATGACATATTCTGCCCAAAATAAAAATAGGCAAAAACCTCTGGGAGCAATTTTATCTAACTTTTTCCTTTTGCTGATTTCCCCTGTAACTGGGGCTGACATATTAGCAGGGGAAAAACATCCGCAACACTGACCGCAGAGCTGATCTGTGGCTGATAAGACTCAGCAGCTCGTGCCGTTACCCCGAGCCCCGGAGATCACGTTCTCGCCGGCAAACAGAACACGCTAGTAAACTGGGGAGGCTCGTGTCTATATCGCGGGCCGTTCACCCACGGTTTATTGATGCAGGGACGGATTGCAGCCATATTGGTGCGCGTACTGCGCTGCATACTGGCTGCGGAGATCCGTCCCAGGCATTTACGTAATCCACATTCTCATAGACAGAAAAACACACTCACTACACCCCCAATCTATGTAGATTCCGTGCTCTCCTACCCACTCGGCTAACAATCCGACGGGCGGGGATGAAGTTCCATGTTCAATTCACCCGGTGGATACGCTGCCTGGATAAAATGAAAGTCTATTGGGGCCGGCCAGGCAGCGCCCGCGCGCCCTATTCAAGCCGAGATCTGCAGGAGGAACCCGTCTCGCAATTACGGCTTAAGCATAAGCCGTGTGCAACCTAGGTCCCTACTCAGTATAACATCAATCATGAAGCAGGGAAGTCTTTTGCGAGTCTCTTTCTTTTGGATCTGTAATGATATACCCCGGCCTTCTCTGTGGAGAAGCCCGGTCTGCTCTGACAGTCAGCTTCACTCACGCAGCTGTACATTTAGGTTAGTGCTTGTCCCTACAGCAACTTGCGGCACGGTTTTTTCTCAGACAATTTTCGGCTGCAAAACTCCTAAAACGGCCACAAACTTTCTTACATGAGCCTTCTTCTTAGAAAACCCTTGCAGCAAGTCCACCCACACACGGGTTTCCGCCCAAAAACATTGTGCTGTTCATTCATCCCGTCCGGTTTCGATGAAATAAGAACAAGTGAATGTGAAGGTCCTCATCTGAGGAGACAAAAAGCCCCCCCCCCTCCCCGCAGCACAAACCAACGAATAACGGTCGGTATAAAATTCCATACCCGGTACTTTGTCCTTGCTGTGGTAAACGGCGCCCCTTAGGCTATGTTCACACAGCATGTTTCAGTGTATATTGGGGCATAATTGCGCTGCAATACGCCCCGAAATACGTCCTGTAACTCATGGGGAGCTCCGATTACCCTCCGTCTTCTCCGTAGTTGACACCTGCCGTGACAACAAGGAAAGGAGTCGGCTAAATTCTGTGCTATTCTACCTATCAGATGTCGTGGCGTCTAAATGACCGGCAGGAATCGTGCCGCGCACACCATTTCCCACAGTCCCCGATCAGGGCACCCTGTATTTTAAATCTGATGGCTCAGACCACCTATGCCCAATATACCGCAGATAAGACCTGATTGTCCGAAAGGCCAAAAGCGTTACACCATGAGACTCCATCAAAGAGATATAGCACCACATGTGTTACATGATAGGTTACATGATGGGCTCCAGTATCTACAATGTGCTCTGGGAGAAGGTCTGAGGGGTTGGGGGAATGGTCATTGGGGTGTCTAAGGCTCCGATTTTGGTTCTCATAATTTTTGAAGCGCTCCTCTAGACAGAGGAGCTCTAACGCACTAACACGCAGATGTGAACCCGGTCTAAGAAAGGGCCTCCTGTAATAATGACGTTAAAAGTTTCTGATGTCTAAGGAACTCTTGTATAGTACGTTAAAGAACTGATGTCTAAGGCCTCCTGTATATACGGTAAAGAACCTGATGTCCTAATGGTCTCCTATTAATATCGTGTAAAGAAATCCGATGTCTATGGCTGCGCGTGTATATACGGTAAAGAACCCGATGTCTAAGAGGCCTCCTGTATATCACTAAAGACCGATTTTCTACAGCCCTGTAGAACGGTCAAAGCACAACTCATCCGATGTCTAAGCCTCCTGTATATACGTAAAGAATCCGATGAGTCTCAAGCCTCCTGTATATAACGTAAAAGAAATCCGATGTACTAAGGCCTCCTGTTATATACCGGCGAAAGAATCCGGATCGTCCTAAGGCCTCCTGTATATCGGTAAAGCGAACACCGAGTGTAAGGACCACCTGTATAGCGTACGGTAAAGAATCCGAATGTGTAAGCCACCTGTATATACGGCGTAAAATCCGATGTCTACCAGGGCCCCCTGTATACTAACGTATAGAATCCGATGTCTAAGGTCCACTCCTGTACACACAAACGCGTAAAAGAATCCTGATGTCAAAAGGCCACCTGTATACGGTAAAGAATCCGATGTGTAAGGCCTCCTGTATATACGGTAAAGAATCCCGTTCGTCACAAAGGCTCCTCTAGTAATAGGTAAAGAATCCGCTGTGTAAGGCCACCTGTATATACGGTAAAGAATCCGATGTGTAAGGCCACCTGTATATACGGTAAAGAATCCGATGTGTAAGGCCTCTTTAATATAACGCGTAACAAGAACCCGATGTATAAGGCCTCCTTTAATACGTGTAAAGGTTTCTGATTGTCTTAAGGCCTCCTGTATATACGGTAAAGGAATCTGCTGTCAAGCCTACCTGTATCTATACGGTAAAAGAACCTGAATGTCTTATGGTACTCCCTGTATATACCGGTAAAGATCCGATTTCTATGGCCTCCGTATATACGGTAAAGAAACTGATGTCTAAGGCCTCCTGTATATACGGTAAAGAACCCGATGTCTAAGGCCTCCTGTATATACGGTAAAGAACCCGATGTATAAGGCCGCCTGTATAACGGTACAGAAATCCGAGTGTTCTAAGGCCATCACGTGTCACCTTACGGCTAAAGAAATCGATGTCTCTAAGGCCTCTGTAATTCGGTAAAGAATCCGATGTCTAAGAGCCACATCCAAGTCTTACCGGGTAAATGAATCGATGTCTGTAAGGCCGTTCTCTTTATATACGGTAAAGACCCCGATGTATAAGCTCTCTGTATATCTCCGTCAAAAGGATATATCTCTACTACAGTAATCAATCCGCCGCCCTGTATATACGTTAGCAAGGAGCACTGATGTCTAAGGCCCTCCGTAATAGTATACCAAAAGGACTTCTGATGTCTAAGTACACTCCTGTAAATTCGGTAAATCGGGATCTGATGTCTTAGGAACTCTTTGATATAATACGGTAAAGTACCTGATGTTCTTACAAGGGGCTCCTGATATACCAGGAAAGGATCTGATGTCTAAAGGCCTCCTGTAAATACGGTCAAAGCAACCGGATGTCTCTATCTGTCTCCTGCTATATTACGAAAGAATCCGATGTCTATGCCCTCCTGTATATACGCTCATTGTAACTATCCTTCCCATGTATCTAATGCCTCCTGTTATATACGGTAAAGAATCTGATGTCAAGTCTAAGGCCTCCTGTATATACGGTAAAGAATCCGATGTCTAAGGCCTCCTGTATATACGGTAAAGAATCCGATGTCTAAGGCCTCCTGTATATACGGTAAAGAATCCGATGTCTAAGGCCTCCTGTATATACGGTAAAGAATCCGATGTCTAAGGCCTCCTGTATATACGGTAAAGAATCCGATGTCTAAGGCCTCCTGTATATACGGTAAAGAATCCGATGTATAAGGCCTCCTGTATATAGCTGGTAAAGAATCCGATGTGCTATAGAGGCCTACCTGTATAATACGAGTAAAGAACTACCTATGTCGGTAAGGCCACCTGTATATACGCGTTTAAAGAATCCACGATGTCTAAGGGCCTCTGTCTCATATACTGTAAAAGAATCTCCGATGTGTAAGCCGTCTGTATAAACGAGTAAAGAACCCGATGTAATACAGCCTCCCTGTATAGACGTAAAGAGATCTAGTATAATGCCTGCCTGTCTAAATACGGTAAAGGATCTGATGTCTAAGGCCTCCTGTATATACGGTAAAGGATCTGATGTCTAAGACCTCCTGTATATACGGGAAAGGATCTGATGTCTAAGGACTCTTGTATATACGGTAAAGAACCTGATGTCTAAGGCCTCCTGTATCTTACGTAAAGAACAGTCCGATGTCTATGCCTTCCTGTAATATACGGTCAAAGGGATCTCGATGTCTCTCAAGCGCCGCCTATCTCTAGAGCGCGGGTAAAGTACCCGATGCTCTAAGCGCCTCCAGATATACGGTAAACCCGCATGTCCTAAGGCCGTCCTGTATATACGGTAAAGCGAATCTGATCTGTCTAAGGCCGCCTGTATCAGCGATAAAGAACAAATTGTCTACGGCTCCTGTATATACGGTACAAACGAATCGATGTCTACAGGCCCCTGTAATATAACCGGTAAAGAACCTGATGTCTAAGGCCACCTGTATATACGGTAAAGAATCCGATGTGTAAGGCCTCCTGTATATACGGTAAAGAATCTGATGTCTACGGCCACCCATACAGTTCTCTATATGAACGGTCTCGTAAAGGGACTGTGCACTGACACCAGCTCAGGGACCTAGCCACAAGGTGCAGAGACCTCCAAACTGACCAGGGTATGTTCCCCACACACACACAGTCACGGCCGCTGGAGCCGCGGTCACGATCGGTCGGTAAACACGTCTGGTTACAGGTTCTAGGATTAAACTATTCAATGACCTGTCACTAGAGCCAGCAGGGACTTCAGCCTGATGGGCGCCGCCATGACACCTCCTGAGCGCTAACCATAGAGACGGCGCAGCTGCCGACCATCGAGAAGACACGCGCGGGACAGAGCGTCTACAGCGTCCGCCCATTGTTCTCTACGTTATTCCATGAATAGTGATCGCGTGGTGGGCGGAGCTTAGTAACACGTGACCCTGCGGCGGGCGGCGCTTGGTGACACGTGATCCCGCGGCATGCTGGGAGTTGTAGTTTCGCAGGCTTACAGGCTATGAGTTTGGTGGATTGGGAAAGAGTCTGACACCTGGAAATAAAATATTTGTGAAACTGACTGGAAGTTTTATGTGTGGGGGAATTTGTTCAATTTGTAGCATTGACTTTTATATAGTGAATTTACATCCATCAGTCGTAACGTTGATACCTGGTGAAGGAAGGAACACGGATTATGGGGTGACAACGGCGTCTATTGGGGTGGGAGACATTATAGAAGAAGTGACTGGTCAGTTCCTGAAGATGATGTGTTTGAAAAGATCCGAGTGATTGACAAGGGTCAAAGTGTAATGTTTAGATGACTGGGACTGAGCATCTCCAAAATGGCCGCTCTTGTGTGGTGTCCCTGGTATCTTAGTGGTTAGCACCTATCAGAAGTGGCCACAAAAGGATGACTAGGTCTGAGCATCTCCAAAATGGCCGCACTTGTGTGGTGTCCCTGGTATCTTAGTGGTTAGCACCTATCGGAGTGACCACAAAAGGATGACTAGGTCTGAGCATCTCCAAAATGGCCGCACTTGTGTGGTGTCCCTGGTATCTTAGTGGTTAGCACCTATCGGAAGTGACCACAAAAGGATGACTAGGTCTGAGCATCTCCAAATGCCGCACTTTTGGTGTCCCTGTATCTTAGTGGTTAGCACCTATCGGAAGTGACCACAAAAGGATGACTAGGTCTGAGCATCTCCAAAAATGGCCGCTCTTGTGTGGTGTCCCTGGTATCTTAGTGGTTAGCACCTATCGGAGTGACCACAAAAGGATGACTAGGTCTGAGCATCTCCAAAATGGCCGCACTTGTGTGGCGTCCCTGTTATCGTAGTGGTTAGTACCCAAGAGAAGTGAGCAAGGAAGGACAATCGGGTCCAGGTCTCTCCAAAATGGCCACTCGTGTGTGGTGTCCCTGGTAGGGTAGTGGTTAGTACCGATCAGAAGTGACAACTGGTGACAAGGTCGTGGTGGTGAAGGCTAACCATTATGGTATGATACACAGTCACTTGGTAGTAGTTTCAATATTTAAGCCGCATAATATAAAATCCGCTACACTGAGACTCCTCAATCTCTCTTCAACATAGCAGGCGATAGAAGTAGCAGATAGTATCTAGACTTTGTAGCAAAATGTATTAAAAGTCTTGAACATACAAAACTCCAAACTGTTACAAGTTTGTTACTTGCGTTTATCACTGGTACAAGTCCATAGGAAGCACCGTCAAGATATTCCGTTCAATCCTTCCCCCTGCATGGGCGTAGCTCGGCTTCTCCATTAGGAGCACACACATCACACAGGCGGGCGTAGCGGAAACGTGCGCTCGACATTTCGGGAGAGAGCTCCCCCCTTTCTCAGGGCCCCAGATCGACGTCGACTGACAGTCATTTTGTATTTCCTCCATTTTCCTACTATTGCACCAACAGTCGTCTCCTTCTCACCCAGCGTCTTACTTATGGTTTTGTAGCCCATTCCAGTTTTGTGCAGGTCTATGATCTTGTCCATGAAATCCTTATAAGGGTGCTTTCACACGGTGCATTTTTTGTGCAACAATGTATATCATTAATTGCTGTGTCTTTCTGCACAAAAAACGGATCCAAAAAACGCACCAAAAATGCGCCGTGTGAAAGCACCCTAAAGCTCTTTGGTCTTGCCCATGTTGTAGAGTCTGACTGATTGAGTCTGTGGACAGGAGTCTTTTATAAAGGTGACTATTTAAGACAGCTGTCTGTAATGCAGATAACGAGTTGATTAGTAGCATCTAACTGGTCTGTAGGAGCCAGAACTCTTAATGGCTGGTAGGGGATCAAATACTTATTTCATCAAAATGCAAATAAATTTATAGAATTTATACAATGTGATTTTCTTGATATTATTTTGGATATTCTCTCAGTGTTAAAATTAGGATAAGTAATGTATGTACAGTGAATGCACCAGCAGAATAGCGAGTTGAGTTCTGGAATATATATCAGGATGTAACTCAGGATCAGTACAGGATAAGTAATGTATGTACACAGTGACTGCACCAGCAGAATAGTGAGTGCAGCTCTGGAGTATAATACAGGATGTAACTCAGGATCAGTACAGGATAAGTAATGTATGTACACAGTGACTGCACCAGCATAATAGTGAGTGCAGCTCTGGAGGATAATACAGGATGTAACTCAGGATCAGTACAGGATAAGTAATGTTTATACACAGTGACTGCACCAGCAGAATAGTGAGTGCAGCTCTGGAGGATAATACAGAATCAGTAAAGGATAATGTAATTATCTTTTACTAAATATATATTTATATGAGCTTAGCCATTCTGCTCATGTCCCATGATGCTTTTATGTTCTATGCCAACCCAGGCGTCCAACCACAACATAAGAAAAGATACCAGTCCCTCACAGTATTTAATTCTTTTATTTTTGTTACTTAAAAAAATATCATGGAGCAAAATCTCCAAGGACCCTAAATCAAAGCTTCCGACAGCCCAAAGAAAGCACGTGGATACAGAGAATCAGGTTAGGCAGGGGGGTGCAGTGCTGCAACCTTACAGCCTACACACCAGTTGGCGCTGCCACTTTGCAGCACATTCAGACTGCAAGGACAAAACGTCTTTGCAATCTAAAATCCGGACGATTGGGCAGTGTTGGATCGTGAGGGCGGCGGACAGCCTTGACAAGAGCGCATCTTCTTACTACAGACTCCCAAAATATTCCCTAATTACATTGAAAGAGAAGTATAAATATCCCATCACCACTTGTCCTCTAATTCCTCATAGTCCGGACAGGATGTCGCTGTCCTAGCAGCGCAAATTCCTGCCAAGAATAGGTAATTACAAGACAAAGCAGAGCGACTGAAGGAATAAAAGACAAGGATTGTGACCTATTGTGTTATTACTATATATTCTACTGGTAGAAAAAAAAAAAAAAATGCACAAAACGGGGCTAATAGCAAAAATGACCGAAAGGCGCCAGGGTCGGCGGGAGAGGGGTAACTCATGATTACATTTCAATTTGGTCCAAAAAAATGTCCAATGCAAAATTAGAAATGAAGTGGAGTGGACCATGATCTCAAAGTGTAGTGTCCGAGGTGAGAGAAGGCTCCGTAGTCACCTGACGTCCTCAACAAGACGCCATGCCAGCGCCACTCTGCAATGACGCACTAGTGGACCCCTCTGCTCACAGGAGACTTGTATCTCGGCACAGGCTTCCGCTTCATGACCCGACAGATCTTCTATTCAAACTGTGCAATCAGCACCATCATAGCGACTCCTAGGAGCAGGCCAAACGTCTCCATGATGGACTGCACGGGGCGAGAGTCCTTCAGGAGCTCGGGGATGACGGAGACTGTTGCAATGTAGATGAAACCGCCGGCAGTGAACGGAAGGATCCACAAAGTGGCGGCCTCACCGATTCCCTCTGCCAGGAGAGAGCAGGCAGTGCCCGCCACCGCGCCGACAGCGGTGCTGAGCTGTAGCATCATAGCCTGGAAGAGAGAAGGACCATCGATGGAGTCATGCTCTGGATACTATAGACATCAGCAGACAACGAGTAACATAGTCCTATAAATGTGGACCGGACACCAATAGGCAAAAAAAAAAAGAAGAGGGCCCCCTCCCCCAGATCAGATGCACGACTCTTCCCCATCTTGTTCCAAAAAAATTGAGCCTAGGTTTTTATTACATAAGGACCCCTAAAAGGGTTCTCACCACAATGATTCGCTTTCAACATGCAGGAAAAAGGTAAATGAACACACTGAATAACATTGCTGTTCTGATTTTGCTTTGTTCAAGAGATAAACTTTACTTCTAATGTACACAAGTTTCTCTAGGTTACCGAACACATCTCCCTGCTCTCTCATTTTATTGCTCCAAGCTGCGGTCAGTCAGTCAGTTTGGCCATGGTGAGTCACCCCCGGCTGAGTCTGATCTCTAGCACAGAAGCACAGTCCTGTTCCCAGCGCAGCATCTGCAAGTAGATATGAAGCAGAGGAAACCACCGCTCCTCAGCGCCTAACCCCTTGATTGCCATAGTCAGTGATCGCAGCATAATCAAAGGGCTTTCCCCTGCTCTGTCGGGTGATCGGGACTCCAGGTGACCAGACAGAGCCCGGGGAATGGCTGCACAGTCAGCCCTTGGGACCTAGAGTAGCCCCACAGCTGTCTGTGTAACAAGCCAGTGATTAGGGCAGACTGTATGCTGTCCTGATCACTGCCTGTGTCAAACTGACCAAGATTATAATGTATTAGCATATATGGAATATGCTAATACATTACTAAGTGTTAAAAAAAAAATTATTAAAACAGTTCTCCCTTCATGGGATTAAAAAAGTAAACAAAGTGTAGAATTTTTTTTTTTCAAAAATTGAATAAAAATAGTTGTTCATACATTACACAAAAAACTACACATATTAGGTCTCCACACAAACGTAATAACCTGTAGAATTAATCTAACAAGTTATTAAACTGTGAAATGTGATTGGTGTAAAAAAAAAAAAAATCTGCAATTTATAAGTGAACTTAAACTCTTCCCCCAAAAAGGACAACTTGTCCCGAATAAAACAAGACCTCATACAAATGCGTCATTGAAAAAAATAAAAAAAAAATTACGACTTGAAACACAAGGAGGCAAAAACTAAAAAAAAAAAAAAAAAAAAAAAAAAAAAAAAAGTGCTGGTCATTAAGTACTTTTCAGGCGTTCGGCTTAATTGCCACAAGTGGGCGCACTATCTTGGAGGCGCACTGCTTGGCAAGATAGGGAAACTCTGGTTGGCAGGCAGGCTGCTAAACCCTATTGAGGCACTGACTTTACAATCATGTTGTATGTATTATATATGTATTATGTATTATATCTCATAGAAAACTATGGATTACGCCTCTTCCCCCGCGCGTACAGTACAATCGTATTGTACGCGCGGGGAGATAAGTGACATGTCAATTAGTATGCATGTCTATGGGGCCGGCGCCCGGCTGGCCCCTCCATGCCTCGGGAGTACGCGCTGATCAGTGTGAGCTCCCGAAGCACACAATGTATTGCAGCACGTACTGTGCGCGCCGCAATACATCGTGTGAACATAGCCTTACTGTCAGGGAGACTGCTACTGATGGGCATGAAGACGTTGTGGCATTACTGCTGAGGGCACTACATGTGGCACTGATTTAACAGTTTAAGGATACAGACCTTTTTCTTGGTGCAGCCGCTCTGCACCAGAATAGCAAAGTCTCCGATCTCGTGGGGCACTTCATGGAGCAGGATGGTGATGGTGGTGAGGATTCCAACGTTGGTGCTCACCAAGTAAGACGCCCCGATCGCCAAACCGTCCGTGAAATTATGGGTGAAGTCCGCAGCCAGATTCAGGTACCCGGAAACGGTCATGTCTGCAGAGGGAGGAAAGGAAAGGGTGAGGAGACCAATGATCTGCAACAGCAAATCCTGAGTCTGCCTTACTGTGTCCAACCTGTGTGCCGCTTATTATCCTTTCCGGACTTGCCGCTCTTGGCACTGGTCTCCTTGTTCCTCTGTCGCACCCCATCCTTCCCATCTGGTTTCTCATCTTTTTCCTTTGAGGCACTCGCTGAGCTCGGCTTGGACTCTGGAAGAAAGGACGAGATCTCTCTTATCGTAATAGTCCTCAAAAAGGAAGAAGAAAGAGCCGCCACTGACTGACGGGGACGTGACGTACCGGGAATGTGACCGTGGCTGTGTCCGTGACCGGCCTCCCCCTTTAGATGGCGCACAAACTTCTCAACCACAAGGAAAGCGATGATTCCCGCCAGGACCCATAGACCGACAGACATCATGTGCGCATGACTGTGATCTGGGAGGAACAACGGGAAACAACTCAAACGTCAAAGAAACATCTTATAAACAGATAAAGCCTTGGTGTCCTGTCCGATTCATGGAAGAGGCGTCAGGGATTTTCTAAGAAACAGAGGGACAGACAGCGCTGCTGCTAAGATTAACCTCTTAATGACGGCATGACAACTTTTGATGTTGCTGCAGACATTGAGGTTTGCGGCACCCTGCACTTCACAGCCCTGTTCCCAGCGCCTCTGCAAGCAATGGGGAGCAGGGGAAACCTCCGCTAGCCAGCGCCTATCCCCTTGATTGCCGCCGTCAGTGACCGCAGCGTAATCAAAGGGTTTCCCTGCTCTGTCTGGTGATCTGGACACCCGATGACCCGACAGAGCCCGGGGAACGGCTGCACAGTCAGCCCTGGGGACCTAGAGTAGTCGCAGGGCTGTCTGTGTAACAAGCCAGTGATCAGGGCAGACTGTGTGCTGCCCTGACTGCTCCCTGTGTCCGACTGACACAGATTATTATGTATTAGCATATATGAATATGCTAATACATTACTAAGTGTAAAAAAAGAAAAGTAAAACAGTTCTCCGTTCATGGGATTTAAAAACAAAGTAAAAAACATAAAAAAAAGTGTAGAGTAAAAAAAAAAAAAAAAAAAAAAAAAAAAAAAATGAATAAAAAATTGTGCCTACATTACACACAAAAAAAAAAAAAAAAACCTACACACATTAAGTATCTACATGACCGTAATAATCTGTAGAATTAATCTAACAAGTTACTAAATGTGAATGGTGTAAAAACAGTTTTTTAAAAAGTATGAAAAAAACTTCTGCAATACTTCCTAAGTGAATTTAAACTATTCCCCCAAAAAGTACAACTTCTCGCACATAAAAATGGCCTCATACAACGGCGTCATTGAAAAAAATAAAAAAAAGTTACGACAAGGAGGCAAAAACTAAAAAAAAAAAAAAAACCGTGCTGGTCGTTAAGTACTTTTCAGGCGTTCGGCTTAAGAGGTTAAAGCGTTTTCCATCACATTGATTAGTTCTAAAGGGGGTTTTACCACCATGGATGGTATATCACTGGATATAGAAGTCTCATCACTGTGGGTACCACCTCTGGGACTTGCACCTATCTAGGTAACAGGCCCTCAAAAGTTAGAGCCGACTGGTGATGTGGTCGTGCATACGCACAGCTGTCCATTGTTTGGGAGTTCTCGGTACAGGGAAGCGGTGTGTTCGGCTCTGCTCGGAACCCAGACAGAACAGAATGGAGAGTAGTGCGCAAGCGCGACCGGCTCTCCAGTCCGTCCAACCTTCAGGTTCCCATTTCAGAGACCGGTACGGATCCCAAAAGCGGGCATATCCTAGCAATATCCCATCAGTCTATGGCGATAAAACTCCTTTAAACATGTAGGCAAAGTTATTCCCAAATACACTGCTGTCTCCGATTTTGCTTCATTACAGAATTAGAGCAGTTCTGATCTATTGCTTGGGTACACAAGCTTTCCAAGGTTACTGATCACCTCTCTGCTCTAGCATTGGCCTGGAGGGTGATGACACTCCCTGCTGTGTCATCTTAGCAGCAAAGGAGCTTGTTTAGCTTTCTTACTGAAAAACTTAAACCCTTTAGAGCTCTGTAGCTTTCTGTCCTGCTGTTTAGACCTCTTTATCACTAATGTCCCTCTAACAGTATTATCTAGGAATAGCAGAGCTGAAATGTCAGTCCCTGCTGTAGAACCACCCACAGCCTGAACAGGAAGTGGAAGCCTGTAGCTGTAGAACCGTCCATATCCTGAACAGGAAGTGGGACCCTGAAGTTGTAGAACCACCCACAGCCTGAACAGGAGGCAAGAGCCCAAAGCTGTAAAAGCACCCACAGACTGAACAGGAAGTGGGAACCTGAAGCTGGCTGTGAAAAGCAGGTTCTGTGAAACAGCCAGATGGAAAAACCCCTTTAAAAGTTCACACTATTTTTTCAGCTCATCACTTTTTTTTTTTTTTTTTCATCCCATCCTTCCAAGACCCATAACTTTTTTCGAAAGAAAAATTGTCTTTTTTTAATCTTAATTAATGTACCATATAATGTATTGGAGAACCCCAAAAAATGTTTGTGGGGCGATGCTGGGAAAAAACCTAAAGCAACTGCGCCTAATTTATTTATTTTTTTGGGTGGGAGAGGGGGTCCATGTGGTATAAGGTTACCTATGTTCTATGGGTGTGTAGGATTCTGATGACACCCAACTGATAGACTTTTCGTTATATTTTACTATGCTTGAATTTTATTTTTTTACCGTTTGCTGTACATCCCCATTTTTTAAGACTCCTTTCTGAGCCTGTTCCCAAGATAGGTTCGGGTCCCAGAGGCGAGACCTGCAGCAACCAGACTTTGATGGCATGTCCAATAGATAAACCATCAAAGTCTATGGTGGGAACAACCCCTTAGGGGGTTACACCTGTCTAACTTGCTACTAGACACAACTATGCTGCACTGTAACAAGCTATGCACCTGGCTGTGTTAGACATAATTAAGATTTTTAGCTTCAGGCTGAAAACAAAACGGTTTCTGTTCCCGGAAAGCAAGTAGAAATGTGTTGTCTTCTACATCTTTTATGCTGGAATAAAGAATTACACTTCTATAGTGGTGATTTGCCCTGTGTCGTCTTTAGTGTTAACCCTTTTCTTGCCATTTCGTGATTTGTCAAACCATGAGTCCTATTGCGAGTGCCGGGAATCTCTCGTGGATTGAAAAGGGATCGGCAGTTCTTGTGTTTGAACCTGTAAATTAAGACCATATGATAGTATATCTAACTTGACCAAGTCTATGTTCACACGGCTAATTTTGTGCGGTTTTTGAAGCAGTTTTGGGACGTTTCCACGCCCAAAACGCCCCCAGTTCATTTAATCGATTCCTATGTAAAACATTATTGTAGTTGACACATGACAAAGGTTTTCATGTGCTTCTTTGAAAGCTGTTTTGGGCGCTGAAAAATAAGTGCCGTGTCAATTCTTGATGCGTTTTTAGGGGCGTCTCTCGGCGTGGTTTTTGACCTAGCTCTTAATTTGTGTGGGTGAAAATCTCGTTCAAAAATGCGCCGAGAAATGCGTCTAAAACCTCTTCTAAAAAAAAGCATGTTTCACGCGAGGTTTTGATACTGTTAGAAAACAGCGTCAAAATCAGCCGTGTGAACATACCCCAAGAGTCTTCATTTTCTGAAGTCAGGGGATACACTAGGGAATAACCATAAAGAACCTATCTTGCCAATTTTGAATCCAGGGAAATAGTAGTTTTTTTTTTTTTTTACCAGGGATAGGTTCCGGGTCAGGGTCGCCCTTATTGGGGCTGTTACTCCGCTTTCTTACAGGTAGGGGTATTCAATTAATTTATCTGTTCCTTCTCTATTAGGAGTTAGGGATAGGACATAGGGGTCACTTTGGAGCCTTAATTTATGTTATGTTCGTTTGTGGCGGTGAGATATTATTTGTTGAAATAAAACCTATGTTTTATTATATCTGTTTGTGGATATTCCAATATTGTTAATTAATAAAGAGGAACTGAAGCAAAGTGTATTACACAACCAATAGGCTATATTTATGTGAATTCTGTCTATTACACTCAGTATAGTAGCTCTGAAATCCTGGAGCGGCGTCATCATTGGTGCGCAGTTCTCACCATGAGAGTGTCCGTGTCCATGAGAGTCATGAGAGTCCTCGTCAGGCTGGTGGTGAGAGTGCGGCTCTGCAGAAAGATACAAGCGTCATTTATTACACGGTGGTTCAAAACTAATGGCTCTACAGCGGTGGGAAGACTCCAACGCCCACCGTGCGGCTGCCAAAGAGAGCAGGAGTTGTAGTTCCATCACAGGCAGAGAACCTCTGATGCATCTCGGTCAATGCTGTGAGGCTTCATACCCAGTGCATGAGGAATCAGATGTAGGAAGGCGTCTCCCAGCAGCCCCCCCGGAGGCGAAGCTCAGCAGCAGCTTCAGCAGGGATTGGTGCTGGCTGCTGTTGGACTGGACCGGGATCAGGAACAGGATGAAGAAAGGAGCGGCAGAGATCAGCAACGTGGCGCATATCGCCTGCAAGAGAGAGAGCGTTGTAGAGAATATCATCAACTGGGAGCCAACAGACTAGTAGAGACAATTCCGAGTTTAATCCACCTAGAAAACCATCAAAGCAAGGCCACCGCACCTGCACGAGGATCACAATATCAAGGTTCAGAGTAACCTGCCCGTATACACACCCAATACGAGAGGTTATTATCCTGTACTGATCCCAGTTACATCCTGTATTAATTCCTCCAGAGCTGCACTCACTATTCTGCTGGTGCAGTCCCCTATGTAATACATTACTTATTTCCCGTAAATGATCCTGAGTTACATCTGTAAATTTTCCCCAGAGCTGCACTCACTATTCTGCTGGTGCGTCACTGTACATACATTACTTATCCTGTACTGATCCTGAGTTACATCCTGTATTATCCTCCAGAGCTGCACTCACTATTCTGCTGGTGCAGTCACTTTTACATACATTACTTATCCTGTACTGATCCTGAGTTACATCCTGTATTATACTCCAGAGCTGCACTCACTATTCTGCTGGTGCAGTCACTGTAACATTTCATTACTTATCCTGTACTGATCCTGAGTTACATTCTGTATTATCCTCCAGAGCTGCACTCACTATTCTGCTGGTGCAGTCACTGTACTGATTTGGAGATACATCTATGGTATACATATATGTATACATTTCACATATGACTTGAAGTCGGAGGTGACGGGAATATTTGCAGGGATTATAGACCGGCAGGTATCAGCTCAACTTACATAGGTCCACAGTGTAACAGGATCCATCTTTTCTCTGTAGTCATGAGGAGGGGGCACTAGTGACTCCTTCACCGCTTCCCTCTTTACACGTTCCTCATCTGCTCCCCGAGACGGCGCATCTCCGACAGTCCAACGGTTCTTAAATTCTGCAAAATCATCCTGACCGTGTTCATGACCATGGTGGAGGTCTTCATGGCTGTGACCATGGTGACCATGGCTGTGACCGTGGTGGTCTTCATGGCTGTGACCATGGTGACCATGGCTGTGACCGTGGTGGTCTTCATGGCTGTGACCATGGTGACCATGGCTGTGACCGTGGTGGCCGTGACTATGTCCATGGTGATCTTCATCGCCATGACCGTGGCTGTGCTCATGATGGTGGCCTGCATGACTGTGTCCATGATGCAAATCCTGAGCCAACACAGCGCTTATCAAAACACAGACCACAGCAAAAAGGGCACATCTCAGCCAGCGGGCCCCCATCTCACCTGAAAGAGAGAACAGGGGGTGTGAGGTCCCCAGCAGCCTCCCTCCCTCCTCACTATCACTCTGGCAGACTCCCTCCTTCCCTCTCTCATCACTATCATGCTAAAAGTCAAGCTCTCAGCATCACACCGGCAGCCTCCCTCTCCTTCCTTCATCCTCAGTATTACAGCAGCAGCCTCCCTCCCTCTTTCCTTCATCCTCAGTATTAAGGCCATGTTCACACGGCTTAAAATGGGCCTTATTTCGGTCCCCTAATTACGGCCGAGTGCGCAAATTAGGGCCCCAAAACCCCCCTTTTAGGTAATTCCAGTTCTCATAGAGAACTATGGTTACGTCTCCCTCCCCCCCCCGGCGAACCGGCGGGGGGAGATAAGCGACATGTGAATTTAAATCCCAAATCGCGCCGCTAGTAATTCAAATCAAAGGGCCCGAAGTGCCCGGGCCCCCCGTAGTCCCCCCCCGCCCCGCCCCCGGGCCACACGGGGTAATTGCGGGGCCCCTAATTACCCCTGCAAATAACCGTGTGAACATAGCCTTAAAAACCCGGGGGGCTGCCCCCTCCCTCCCTATCCTCGTATTACACCCGGGAGGCTGCCCGCCCCCCCTCCCCCCTTCATCCTCATATTCACCGGGGAGGCTCCCGCCTCCCTCCCTCCCTCATCCTCAGTATTACACCGGCAGCCTCCCTCCCTCCTTCCTTCATCCTCAGTATTACAGCGGCAGCCTCCCTCCTTCCTTCCTTCCTTCATCCTCAGTATTACAGCGGCAGCCTCCCTCCTTCCTTCCTTCATCCTCAGTATTACGGGTACCTCCCTCCTTCTTCCCTTTTTTCCTCATATTACGCGGTAGCCTCCCCCTTCCTTCCTTTTTCCCCCCGTATTACACGGCAGCCTCCCCCCTTCCTTCCCCCATCCCAGATTTACACCCGGGGGCTGCCTCCCCCTCCCTCCCATCCAATATTACACCGCAGGGTGCCCCCTCCCCCCCTCCCTCACCTAGTATTACCCGGCAGGTGCTGCCTCCCCCCCTCCCCATCCTCATTTTTAAACCACAGGGTGCCCGCCCCCCTCCCCCTTTCCCCCCTTATCCTCAGTATTACACCAGCAGGGTGCCCCCCTCCTTCCTTCTCCTCATTTCAAACCGCACCTCCCCCCCCCCCTTCCTCAGTATTACAAAACCCCAGCCTCCCCCCCTCCTTTTCCCCGTATTACACCCAGCCTCCTCCCTCCCTTTCCCCAATTACAACCCCCAGCCCCCCTCCCCCTTCCCCCCCCCATTTTTACACCGATGCAGCCTCCCTCCCTCCCTCATCCTCAGGATTAACCGGGAGGCACCCCCCCTTCCTTCAACCTGTATTACAACCGGCAGCCCCCCCTCCCTCCTTCCTCAAAAATTTCACCCGCAGCCTCCCTCCCTCCCTCCTCCTCAGTATTACACCAGCAGCCTCCCTCCCTCCCTCCTCCTCCTCAGTATTACACCAGCAGCCTCCCTCCCTCCCTCCTCCTCCTCAGTATTACACCAGCAGCCTCCCTCCCTCCCTCCTCCTCAGTATTACACCAGCAGCCTCCCTCCCTCCCTCCCTCCCTCCTTCTTCACCCATGTATTAACACCGGCAAGGCTGCCCCCTCCCTCCCTCGCTCTTACTCGGTATTACCACCGCTGGGCTGCCTCCCTCCCCTCACCTCCTTCACCCTCCTTCCCCCGGTATTACAACCGGCAGGTGCCCCTCCCTCCCTCCCTCCTTCATCCTCAGTATTACACCGGCAGGCTGCCTGCCTCCCTCCCTCCCTCCTTCATCCTCAGTATTACACCGGCAGGCTGCCTCCCTCCCTCGCTCCTTCATCCTCGGTATTACACCGGCAGGCTGCCTCCCTCCCTCGCTCCTTCATCCTCGGTATTACACCGGCAGGCTGCCTCCCTCCCTCGCTCCTTCATCCTCGGTATTACACCGGCAGGCTGCCTCCCTCCCTCGCTCCTTCATCCCTCGTATTAACCGGCAGGCTGCTGCCCCCTCGCCTCCTTCTTTCCTCGGTATCCACACCGGCAGGCCTAAAACCTCCCTCCCTCGGTTTCCTTCATCCCCGGTATTACCCGAGCTCCCTCCTCCTCCTCCTCAGTATTACACCAGCAGCCTCCCTCCCTCATCCTCAGTATTACACCGGCAGCCTCCCTCCCTCATCCTCAGTATTAACACGGCCAGCCTCCCCCCTCCCGCCTCGTATTACACCGGCGCCTCCCTCCTCCCTAACCCAAAACTTAATTTAGTTATTTAGGAGGCAGCAGCCTCCTTTATCCCAGTATCTCATTCACCCCCCTCCTCCTCAGTATTACACCAGCAGCCTCCCTCCCTCCTTCATCCTCAGTATTACACCAGCAGCCTCCCTCCCTCCCTCCCTCTTTACCGTTACACGGACAGACCCTGTCACTCTATTGTCACCGTTACACCGGCAGTCTCCCTCCCTCCTCACTATTACACCGGCAGCGCCCGCCCCTCTCGCCCTCACAGCGGCATCCTCCGTCCTCACCTCCGCTCGTTGCTTTCTATGGACCCGGCACGGCACAGACGTGGCACAATACAATCCGGGTTTTAACCTCGCGAGAGAAAGTAAGGGCGGAAGTGTCTATAAGCAGACGAGAGCGGCGCGGCTGCCAGGCCTACGGACCGCGCGATGGGACAATCTAGTGCCGATGTCGTTACCTGCTGAAGAGGTGGATATGCTGCATCCAGAGGCAGTGTTGTAAGGCTTTGTTACTGCTAGATGGGGACTTTGTTGTCCCCCCACCATGTATGATATGTTTGGGATTTTCCTCCAAACCATTTTATGATATCTGGGGGGTTGTTTGTTCTCCACCATGTATGATATGCTGGGACTTGTCCTCCACCATGTATGATATGCTGGGAGTTGTTTTTTCCGCCACCATGTAATGAAAATGCTGGGACTGTTCCCACATGTATGATATGCTGGGACTTGTAGTTCCCCACCATGTATGATATGCTGGGACTTGTTGTTCCCCACCATGTATAATATGCTGGGACTTGTAGTTCCCCACCATGTATGATATGCTGGGACTTGTAGTCCCCCACCATGTATAATTTATGTTGGGCTGGCCCACCGTTGACTATGTTTCCCCACCATGTATGATATGCGGGACTTGTTGTTCCCCACCATTTTAATGATATGCTGGACTTGTTGTTCTACCATGTATGTTCTTGGGCTTTTTTTTTCCCCCCATGTAATATCCTGAACCTTGTTTCCCCCACATGTCTGATATGCTGGGACTTGTCTTCCCCCACCATGTATGATATGCTGGGACTTGTTGTCCCCCACCATGTATGATAAGCTGGGACTTGTCCTCCACCATATATGATGTTCTGGGACTTGTTGTTCTCCACCATGTATGATATGCTGGGACTTGTTGTTCTCCACAGTGTATATTGCCGGGATTGTTCTCCACCATTTTTAAAAATGCTGGGCTTGTTCTTCCACCATTGTTGATATGCTGGGACTTGGGTTCTCTCCACCAATATTGATATGCCTGGGGTTGTTGTTCCCACCATGTATGATATCTGGGACTTGTTTCCCACCTGTATGATATGGGAGTTGTTTTTTCTCCACCATGTATGATATGCAGGGACTTGTTCTCCCCCAAATGTTGATATGCTGGGCTTGTTCTCCACCATGTATGATATGCTGGGACTTGTTCTCCACCATGTATGATATGCTGGGAGTTGTTGTTCTCCACCATGTATGATATGCTGGGAGTTGTTGTTCTCCACCATGTATGGTCTCTGGGATTGTTTCTCCACCATGTATGATATGTGGGAGTTGTTGTTCTCCACCATGTTGTATGCTGGGACTTTTCTCCCCATGTTATAACGGTAGGTTTCCCACCATGTATAAAAATGCTGGGGTTTTGTTCTCCCCCAAATGTATGATGCGGGACTTGTTGTTCCCCCCATGTATGATATGCTGGGACTTGTGTTCTCCACCAAATGTTTTGATATGCTGGGACTTGTTGTTTCCCCCCTTGTATGAAAATGCTGGGATTTTTTCTCCACCATGTATGATATGCGGGACTTTTGTTCTCCAACCATTTATGATATGCTGGAACTTGTCCCCACCAGTATGATATGCTGGGACTTGTTTCCACCATGTATGATATGCTGGGAGTTGTTGTTCTCCACCATGTAGGGATATGCCGGGACTTGTTTTCCCCTCATGTTGATTGTTTGGACTTGGTCTCCACCATGTATGATAGTGGGATTTTGTTCCACCAATGTTGATATGCTGGGACTTATTGTTCTCCACCATGTATAATATGCTGGGACTTGTTGTTCCCCACCATGTATAATATGCTGGGACTTGTTGTTCCCCACCATGTATAATATGCTGGGACTTGTTTCCACCATGTATATTATGCTGGGACTTGTTGTTCCCCCACCATGTATGATATGCTGGGACTTGTTGTTCCCACCATGTATGATATGCTGGGACTTGTTGTTCTCCACCATGTATGATATGCTGGGACTTGTTGTTCTCCACCATGTATGATATGCTGGGACTTGTTGTTCCCACCATGTATGATATGCCGGGACTTGTCCTCCACCATGTATGATATGCTGGGACTTGTCCTCAACAATGTATGAAATGCTGGGACTGTGTTTCTCCCATGTATGATATGCTGGGAGTTGTTGTTCTCCACCATGTATGATATGCTGGGACTTGTTCTCCACCATGTATGATAAGCTGGGACTTGTTTCCACCATGTATAATATGCTGGGAGTTGTTGTTCTCCACCATGTATGATATGCTGGGACTTGTTGTTCCCACCATGTATGATATGCTGGGACTTGTTGTTCTCCACCATGTATGATATGCTGGGACTTGTTGTCCTTCACCATGTATGATATGCTGGGATTGTGGTTCCCCACCATGTATAATATGCTGGGAGTTGTTGTTCCCCGCCATGTATAATATGCTGGGACTTGTTGTTATCCACCATGTATGATATGCTGGGACTTGTTGTCTCCCACCATCTATGATATGCTGGGACTTGTTGTTCCCCACCATGTATAATATGCTGGGACTTGTTTCCACCATGTATATTATGCTGGGCCTTGTTGTTCCCCCACCATGTATAATATGCTGGGACTTGTCCTCCACCATGTATGATATGCTGGGTCTTGTCCTCCACCATGTATGATATGCTGGGACTTGTCCTCCACCATGTATGATATGCCGGGACTTGTTGTTCTCCACCATGTATGATATGCTGGGACTTGTCCTCCACCATGTATGATATGCCGGGACTTGTTGTTCCCACCATGTATGATATGCTGGGACTTGTTGTCTCCCACCATCTATGATATGCTGGGACTTGTCCTCCACCATGTATGATATGCTGGGGCTTGTGGTTCTCCACCATGTATAATATGCTGGGACTTGTTGTTCCCCACCATGTATAAGCTTGAGAAAGGGGAGGGGCTTCTCCGAAACGTCGCTGCGTGCTACGTGCACAGACATTCTCTGCCCGGTCTCCTGGCGTCTCGTTGTTAAGCTCCTGCCGGGGCTGAGAAGAGGATTTCCTAAAAAACCCCAGGGGATTTGAATGGACGGGAAGGGGTTGGTTTACCACAAAATTTAATCCTAAGGCCCCCGTCTTTTCCATTATCTTTTCGGGTGTTTGTGGTTTTAACTGCTGTTTTATATCGACAAATTTTAAAGTTTTTTAAGTTTTAGTTTTAGGGCCCCTTTCATTGAAAAAATGGGACTTGTCCTCCCCCAATGTTTAATAGGGTTTTGGGCCCCCCTTTTTTGTTGTTTTCCCCACTTGTATAATATGCGGGGGCTTGTTGTTCCCCAAACCCATTTTTATAATATGCGGGAAATTTGTTTTTCCCCCGCCTTTGTAATAATTTTTGCTGGGACTTTTTGTCCCCCAAACCATATTTTAATATGCGGGGACTTGTTGTCCTCCCCCATGTTTTTAAGTTGGGGGAAACTTGTTTTTTTTTTCCCCGCCTTTGGTTTTAAAAATGCTGGGAGTTGTTGTTCCCCGCCATGTATAATATGCTGGGACTTGTTGTTCCCCACCATGTATAATATGCTGGGACTTGTTGTCTTTTTCCCATGTATGTATGCGGGGGATTTGGGGTTCCCCACCCAAGTTTTAATATGTGGGAGTTGTTTTTCCCCGCCATGTATAATATGCGGGGAAACTTTTTGGTTCTCCCATGTTTGATTTTGCTGGGAATTGTTGTTCTAAAACATGTATGATATGCTGGGACTTGTTTTTCCCCCCCACCATGTTTGTTATGCTGGGGAACCTTGTTTTTTCCCCACCATGTATGATATGCTACGGGAAAAACGGGGTTTTTCCACCCATGTATAATTTTATTTTTTTCCTGGGGGAGTTTTGTTCCCCCCATTTTTAATTAATCATAGTTCCCTTTAATTTTTTGGAAAATGAAAAAGCAGGGACACAGTGGGGGGGCGCGCGTAGCGCGGCGCGGAAAAAAATTTGCATTGGACACGCCTTTCTTGATGGTATTGCCACGCCCCTTCAAAAAGCCACACCTACTCCACCTAACTGCATAATGTGCTTTTGGAAGGAAAGCCAAAAGGTAGATGCCCTTATAGCCAGGTAGTAGCCCCCATAACCAGGTATTTGCCCTTACAGGCAGGTAGAATGCCCCTTGTAGCCAAATAGATGCCCTCTCTGTTGGGCCAGGTAGAGCCAAATTTGTAGCCAGGTAGATGCCCCCCTTTTTTAGTCAGGTAGGTGCCCCATTGTTTGCAGGTGGGTGCCCCTTGTTTGCCAGGTAGTACCCCCATTGTTTGCCAGGTAGATGCCCCCTCTGTTGGCTAGGTAGATGCCCCCATTGCTTTCCAGGTAGTGCCCCCTCTAGCTGTGGCCGCTTCACCCGCCTGTGTGATGGACCGGCGGCGCCAGAGTAGCGCCCAGCGTTCCGGCGCCGCAGTCATTAAGGACCCCGCCCCCCTGCTGGCGCGGGAGGATCCCAACTCCCCCGGGGTGGGGGGGGGGACGACCCCAAATAGCGGGACCCCCCCGCCAAAAACGGGAGAGTTGGCATGTATGTGTATAATATGCTGGGACTTGTTGTTCCCCGCCTACTGCTGTTACAATACACTCCTGACTTTGGCTCCTGGATCTGAAGAGTACATGTGAAAGCCCTTGAGGAGAAACCTCCCAACTTTTAGACATTACAAAGAGGGACCTATCAGGCCACGAATCTAACCACACCCAAGTGCCCAAACACATGACGTCACACAAGGATACGCTTCTAGCGACTCCCAAGCATATAGAATCCTGCCTCGCGTCCTCTAGCAACCCGGGCAAACAAGATATTGGCGTTACTTGGTCTATAGTAATATATATAAGATAAGATATGTATTATACATAAATATGTACAAACAGCGGTAAGACAATGTTCTATGAATGATAACTCTAATAATGGTCATACAGTTATCACATAATACCGTTATACAAAGAGCAAATTTTCCCCTACTTTTACTGACCAAAACCAAGCTATTTTAAATTTAAAGATACCCCCTATACAAAAAGAAAAATTAATACCCCCACACCTGCCCTATTTTCACTCTAAGGACTAAATACCATCCTACTGTTCCTGAAGTTAAACCATTACACTGCTACTAATATTACCACCATACAGTGACCATATAGTGGTAATTACCAGTGTACAGTGACAAAATAGTGGTAAAATTTCCAATGTCCCAAAAGGCTCTGCAGACTGTTATTCCCTCCATACAGTGACCTTAGTGGAGGACACCAGAGTACAATGCTCTGAGACTGCATTTCTCCATACAGTGACATATAGTGGAGAACCAGTGTACATTGGTCTGAAGACTATATATTACCACCATCGGGGCCTTATAGGGGTACATACCGGGGTTTACAAGATCTGCAGACTGTTATTTACCACATACGTGACATATGTTGTGGGAAAAACAGTGAAACCAGGCTCTACAGACTGCAATTACCTAAAAAACAGGGGCCCAAATTTTTGTGGAAAACATACCCCGGGTTTTTCACAAATCTGGGAAGACGTTATTTTTACCACCATACAGTGACCTATTAGGGGTAAAAAACCAATTTTACACAGGCTCTCAGACTCATTTTTACCAACCATACAGTTACTTAATTGTTAAAAACAATGTAAAACGGTTTTACACTCATATTACCTCGAAAAACCACGGGGAAAACCATATAGTTGTTTTACGAAACAGTGTTTTACAGGCTATGCGACTGTTTTTCCCTATAACATGGAAAATTTTAGTGGAGCACCAGTGACCGGCTCGCAGCTGCATATTACCTCCTACAGTGGCATATTGGTACATCCCGGGTACGGGGCTTTGCAGACTGTATATTCCCACCTTACAGTGCCTATGTGGTGATACCAGTGCACAAAGGCTCTGCAGGCTGTATATTACCACCATACAGTAACCATATAGTGGCAGCGGCGCCACTTCATCTTTCCATGAGCTACGCTTAGCATCTTCTGAAACATCATATTGCCTGCGCCCATCTTTATAACTTACTACAAGAGAAGCCAAAAGTCTGATGAAGGTCTTATACATGACTGAAAACGTTTACAACGAATGAATTTGGCTTATCATTTTGGACAAATAAAGTTGATGTTTTAAAATATAATGAGTACGGGTATTTACAATATGGAAATGTGATACAATTTTACCCGACTTGTGACAGCATTGGTATTCTGAGAGTGTAAGGAGCAACATAATTTTGATTGCATATAGTGGTAGACACCAGTGTACATAGGCTCTGCAGACTGTATATTACCTCCATACAGTGACCATGTAGTGGCAAACACCAGTGTACAAAGGCTCTGTAGATTGTATATTACCACTATACAGTGACCATATAGTGGTAGACACCAGTGTACACAGGCTCTAGAGATTGTATATTACCAACATACAGTGACCATATATTGGTAGACACCAGTGTACATAGGCTCTGCAGACTGTATATTAACTCCATACAGGGAACATATAGTGGTAGACACTAGTTGTACACAGGCTCTGCAGACTGTATATTAACACCATACAGATGTAATATAGTGGTAAATACCAGTGTACACAGGCTTTGCAGACTGTATATTACCACAAAACAAAGACCATATAGTGGTAGATACCAGTGTACACAGGCTCTGCAAACATATAAGTAATTACAGTGCAGTTACATCGAGGGACTCTCAGTTGACGTCTTCTCTGTAGAGTCGTTCACTTTCCCTTTTCTTCTCCATCCGGTCCAGATCGCCTTGAGGACTTTTCCCAGCCTCAACTCTTCCCTGCAGAATTTACCACACAAATATCTCAGAATCCTCAATTTTCCAACAATTTCCTAGTAGTTTTCACCTCTGTTTAAACTTTGCATGGGGTGATAGGTGAAGGTCAGCCTTAGTCATGGCCTTCAGAGAGTGCAGGAAATGGAGTTTAGTGCTGTCATGTTTTCTGTAGTGTCTCTATTTTTCCACAGGTTCCCTTCTTTGGACTACATTGGATTTGTTGGACTACACTGGACTAGCATTGGATCTATTTCTTTAATAAAATGGTCAATGAGGGAAGGTGTTGGAGAGTGTTTATTTAAATAAATCATTTATATAAGCAGCAATAAACAGATGAGAGCTGCAGAGTATTGCACCCTGATATGGGACAAGTAACTGTGTGCCCTATAGCAGAGGTTAGTATCGCTTATCAAGAAATGTACCCTTTACTGACCACCGCCAAAATTGTGCACCTGTATATGCAGTTTGTCTTCTCCAATGAGACATGTTTTCTGCTTCATGGAATGGATGGACATTGGCATGTTTGGCGAGAAACATCAGAGAACAAACACACTGCAACCAATGCTGGAAGAACAGAACCCGGAGTTTGCAGCATTGTCCTCTGGGGAACATTTTTGGGCATTATCTGCGCCACTCATCCATCTAAAAGGCGCGCTCACCCGATTTGGGCATGAATTCCTTCTTGCAGATCACATACACCCATACGTGCTGATTTTCTCTCCTGGGGCGGATGGGATCTTCCAGCGAGACAATGCGAAGTTCTAGAAATGTTCAATATTGGTCGGAAATACAGGACCAAGACTTCCCAGTATTACCTTGTCTCCTAATTCCCCAGACCCCAGTTGACCATGTCTTGGAGACTTGGATGGTGGTATTGGCTCTATGGCCTCTCCAGCAGCTGTGGAACCCCTGGATGGTGGTGTTGGCTCTATGGACCCTCCAGCAGCTGTGGGAGCCCCTGGATGGTGGTGTTGGCTCTATGGCCCCTCCAGCAGCTGTGGAGCCCCTGGATGGTGGTGTTGGCTCTATGGTTCCTCCAGCAGCTGTGGGGCCCCTGGATGGTGGTGTTGGCTCTATGGTTCCTCCAGCAGCTGTGGGGCCCCTGGATGGTGGTGTTGGCTCTATGGCCCCTCCAGCAGCTGTGGACCCCCTGGATGGTGGTGTTGGCTCTATGGACCCTCCAGCAGCTGTGGGGCCCCTGGATGGTGGTGTTGGCTCTATGGACCCTCCAGCAGCTGTGGGGCCCCTGGATGGTGGTGTTGGCTCTATGGACCCTCCAGCAGCTGTGGGGCCCCTGGATGGTGGTGTTGGTCCCTGGATGGTGGTGTTGGCTCTATAGCCCCTCCAGCAGCTGTGGGGCCCCTGAATGGTGGTGTTGGCTCTATGGTTTCTCCAGCAGCTGTGGGGCCCCTGGATGGTGGTGTTTGCTCTACGGCCTCTCCAGTAGCTGTGGGAGCCCGTGGATGGTGGTGTTGGCTCTATGGACCCTCCAGCAGCTGTGGGATCCCCTGGATGCTGGTGTTGCCTCTATGGCCTCTCCAGCAGCTGTGGGAGCCCCTGGATGGTGGTGTTGCCTCAATGGCCTCTCAAGCAGCTGTGGGAGTCCCGGGATGGTGGTGTTGGCTCTATGACCCCTCCAGCAGCTGTGGGACCCCTGGATGGTGGTGTTGGCTCTATGGACCCTCCAGCTGGTGTGGGGCCCCTGGATGGTGGTGTTGGCTCTATGGACCCTCCAGCAGCTGTGGGGCCCCTGGATGGTGGTGTTGGCTCTATGGACCCTCCAGCAGGTGTGGGGCTCCTGGATGGTGGTGTTGGCTCTATGGCCCCTCCAGCAGCTGTGGGCGTCCCTGTATGGTGGTGTTGGCTCTATGGCCCCTCCAGCAGCTGTGGGATCCCCTGGATGGTGGTGTTGCCTCTATGGCCTCTCCAGCAGCTGTGGGAGTCCAGGGAGGGTGGTGATGGCTCTATGGCCCCTCCAGCAGCTGTGGGACCCTGGATGGTGGTGTTGGCTCTATGGACCCTCCAGCAGCTGTGGGAGCCCCTGGATGGTGGTGTTGGCTCTTTGGACCCTCACGCCGGTGTGGGGCCCCTGGATGGTGGTGTTGGCTCTATGGATGCTCCAGCAGCTGTGGGAGTCCCTTGATGGTGGTGTTGGCTCTATGGCCTCTCCAGCAGCTGTGGGAGTCCCTGGATGGTGGTGTTGGCTCTATGGCCTCTCCAGCAGCTGTGGGATGCAGTCGGTTCCAGATACCTGTGACAACCTACCAGGACCTTATTGAGTCACTCCCCGCCTGTCTAGCTGATGTCTGTGCTGCACATACCAGTGTAATGGCCGGACTAGTGGATCCTCTAGACCACTGCAAGCGGCGGTATAACCTGCGCCAGGGAGCGAAATCTAAGTAGGTCCCAATGTTCACCAGAGCCCGCTGAAAGGCAGGTTGGGCTTGCTGCGGCGGGAGTCTTACCAGGTTGCTATCCCTGATGCGACTTACTCGCGGTAGCAGCCAAGGTGTAGCAAGGTACAGAATCGACAGGCAAACGTTTAGTCAGGAACAGGCGAGAAGTTCAGGACAGGAGGCAAAGGTTTGTGGCTAAGGGACAGAGGCAACGGGTACGGTACATGGTGTAGCAATGGAACAGCTCAGGAACGCTTTCTCAATAGGCAATGGGCACTAAAGATCTGGCAGGGAACTAAGGGAGGTGTCCCGAATATATAGGGTCAGCGCCCAGCAGTAACCAATTACTGGTGCCCTGGCCCTTTACAACTCGGGGAACTGGCGCCCGCGTCCTAAAGAGCAGAAGCGTACACACCGTCCGGCAGAGGAGTGCGGAAGAGCAGGAGCGTGGCTAGGTAAGTTCCTTCCAGTAATACGAGCGCGCCCGCAGCACGGCAAGCGGACCGTGGCACCACTCATTAGGGGACATGAGTGCGCCCTTGGCCCGACATGCAGGCTGCAGGGTGACTCGTTACAACCAGTTACTCTGGATATTAGTGTCACTGCTGCTCAGAATAATGTCTATGTTATTTGAACTACTTTTAATTTAATACTGTGTGTGTTATTGTAACCATCAAGCTTTGGTGCCTCCATGGAGTAAATCTGCTTGTTCATGATGCCAGCTGCTGCCAAACATGACTGGGAGATCCATGAGGCCCGACACCTGTTCCCCAGCTGAGGACCTGCCATAGGCGGCGTGTAATAGGAGCGCCATCTTGGCACAATTTAGACTTTGATGGCGCATCCTATCGATACGCCAGAAAGTGCAAGATGGGATCTAACAATTTGTATTGTTGCGAAAGACTAGGGGAGGATATGTTGGTTTTTAATCAGTGTTGGACTGAAGTTTCTAGGGCCCATTGGAGGAACTTATTAGGGCTCACCCTCTATCTATACCGGACATCTACACGGCCATTTTATTAGGATATAAGGTGACTGATTCTAAAGTCAGCTCCCAGTGAGGTTGTCTTCTGCTAGACCTTTGGGGCCCTGAAATTTTCAGTGTATATAATGTGGAGAAGGTTGGATATACTGGATCCTCAGGTATGCTGGAGGAGCAGTCCAACCTTCAAAGAGGTTTTCCAAGATTTTTAAAAACCTCCTGACCACCTTACAATGTGCTGAAATAGAAGATTAACCCATGCCTTCCTCTCCCATCACCACCGCTCCTGAGCTCCATTGTTCCCCCTCAGTCCCTCACTGATGATGTCACGTTCATGGATCATATGATGCTACATCCAATCACTGACCTCTGTAGTCACATGATGCTGCAGCCAATCACTGTCCTCTGTGGTCACATGATGCTGCAGCTAATCACTGACCTCTGCGGTCACATGATGCTCCAGCCAATCACTGACCTCTGTAGTCACATGATGCTCCAGCCAATCACTGACCTCTGTAGTCACACGATGCTCCAGCCAATCACTCTCCTCTGTGGTCACATGATGCGGCAGCCCATCACTGACCTCTGTGGTCACATGATGCTGCAGCCAATCACTGACCTCTGTGGTCACATGATGCTGCAGCCAATCACTGACCTCTGTGGTCACATGATGCTGCAGCCAATCACTGACCTCTGTGGTCACATGATGCTGCAGCCAATCATTGACCTCTGTGGTCACATACATGATGCTGCCGCCAATCACTGACCTCTGTGGTCACATGATGCTGCAGCCAATCGCTGACCTCTGTGGTCACTTGATGTTGCAGTCAATCACTGACCTCTGTGGTCACATACATGATGCTGCCGCCAATCACTGACCTCTGTGGTCACATGATGCAGCCAATCGCTGACCTCTGTGGTCACATGATGCTGCAGCCAATCACTGACCTCTGTGGTCACATGAAGCGGCAGCCAATCACTGACCGCTGTGGTCACATGATGCTGCAGCCAATCACTGACCGCTGTGGTCACATGGTGTACATGCAGATTGGCTGCGCTATCATGTTATCCATGGCAGTGACATCATCAATTAGGGACCAGGGCGAACACTGTAGCTCTGGCATGGTATATAGTAGTTTTCATGGGAGGTGGAAGGGAGGTTTTTAAAAAGTCTTGGAAAATCCCTTCATTACATTCACTTCAGGGGCGTAACTAGAACCCATAGCAAAATGAGATGGGGCCACACCACCTAATAATAAATTAAACCAGCAGCATATAAGGAGCAATAATTCAAGATAAATGCCAGCTTTGACTCATAGATAAAATAAAATAAATCTTTATTTCTCTAAATTCAAAATCTCATTTTAGGGACAAAATAGATAATGGTCACATAAATAGTGTTCAATGTCCTTGCTGATGCATTTTGGATCTCGCTTGATCCTTTGACGTAGCATACCATGCATCCATGCTACGTCTAAAGGGGTTGTCTCACTGCATTGGTTCATCTTACCTAAGTCATTATATTCTTGGTTTCACTTTGAATTCAAGGGCGTGTTTACTGGCTTCCACTAGGTTGCAGTAGAACCAGCACTTGCAGCCTATCAGAAGAGATCGAACACGTCTGTAGCTATAGCAACCAATGCTGGCAGCCTATCAGAAGAGATCGAACAGGTCTGTAGCTATAGCGACCTGAGGAGCTGATGCAGCCCATACAAGAGGGGATATCTAGGAATAGGTAGGACTCTGTTAATGGACACATATTGCAAAGTGACTTGTTTTTGCCATATCTTTAACATAAACAGCAGCAATCCTTATAGTGAGACAACCCCTTTAAGGATCAAACAAGATCTGAAACGCGTCAGTGAGGACATTTAACACTCTCTATGTGAGCGTTATCTATTTGATATTTGTCCCTAAGATGAGATTTTAAATTTGGAAAAATAAAGAAGATATTATTTTATCTACTAGTCGAAGCTGGAATTTATCCATGGTTTGCCAATTTCCACTTGGAACTGTGGTTTTGCTCCTAGCTGTGCTTCCTCTAAGGAGAGCCGATCATTCTGTGAGTACTTAGCAATAATAAAAGGTATAAATAATTCTTCCATATATGGAACCCACATAGCAGAGCTGGAGAGCAGGAAGCCAGCGACTTCTTGTACAAAAAGGAACTTGTACCTGAGTGGGGCCCCTCAACCTCTGGGCCCCATAACAGTTGCTATGCAAACACCACACAATATCCGTAGCACTCTATAGGCACTAAAAAATTTTTGGAAGAGCATCTCTGCTATTATGGAATATATGAAAAATTTTGAGGTTCTTAGTGCACATTTTTGATCAAAATTGTAAATGCCCACCTACCGCGGCAAGGTGACCCCAATTCACTCTATAGGCACCCCAAGTGCCCATAGAGTGCTACTGATATTGTATTGTGTTTGCATTGCTTTTGACTGCCACAACAGTGTGCACCTATACGTTTATTCTTCTAAATGAATGTGCTGACCAGATTTTGTTTTTTGACTGTATGGGGAGGTGGCTGGCCCCCATCTTGGTTTTTGCATTCCACCCACCTACACAAGTTTTTTAATCAGATCAGGTTTATAGCTGAAACCTTCTAACCCCGAAATGTGGAGGTCTGAACAGACACCAAGAGAGGTAGCATGTAGTGTAGGTTTCAACCTGAATTGGGGTCACCTTGCCACAGTAGGTGGGCAGTTTTGATAAAAAATGTGCACTAAGAACCTCAGATTTTTTCATATATTCCACAGTAGCAGAAATGCTGTTCCAAAAAATTCTTATGTCCTTTTTGACCGTTTTTAGTGCCTATAGAGTGCTGCTGATATTGTGTTGTGTTTGCATAGTAGGCATAGCAACTGCTATGGGGCCCAGAGGTTGAGGGGCCCCACTCAGGTACAAGTTCCTTTTTGTATGGTACAAGAAATCGGTGGCTTTTTGCTCTCCAGCTCTGCTATGTGGGTTCAATATATGGCGTTATTATTTATACCTTTTATTATTGCTAAGTACTCACAGAAAAAAATTCTTATGTCCTTGTTGACCGTTTTTAGTGCCTATAGAGTGATACTGATATTGTATTGTATTTGCATAGCTTTTGACTGCCACACCAGTGTACACCTATATGCTTATTCTTCAAAATGGATGTGCTGACCTCATTTTGTTTTTTGGCTATGCCTGCTATGGCTATAATAACGCCCATGGTTGCCCAGTTTTTGCATTGGTCAGTCATCTGCAGACAATTTCAAGAAAGACATCATTGTAATGTAGATTCCATTTACTGTATGTTATAGTAACAAGTCTATGTGTATGACAGTGCAATTTCATTAGGTACAGGTAGAAGCATGCCTGCGACGCCCCTTGAAGCGTCCTGTGACATCATTACACCGCAGGATACCCAGCGGCTATCAGCACATCAGCTCAGAATAATCACATCAGTCTAGCAGCAGACACAAACTGAAGTATCTCTTCTACAAATCAGTGATTTCATCATCATCATCATCATCAGTCTCTCATAGTGAGAATGATTCTGGTCAAAGACACTCATCTTCATGGTGGTCATGGACGGTCGGTGGTCTTCATGGCGTCTTTGAGTTGTTTCCTCCAGCCGCCCTTGGGTCCTCTTGCCTTGGCTCAGTTGGTAGTAGACATCTTATCTGTGGGTTTCGGACACTCTGACGCAGTGACCAGTCCAGCGAAGTTGGTAATAGAGAACTTATCTGTGGGTTTCGGACACTCTGACGCAGTAACCCGTCCAGCGAAGTTGGTTTTGCAAAGTCACGGCTTCAATATTGGTCATCGAAGTGATATCACCAGGTTCAGCAATGGATCGTGTGCCCTTAAAGGGGTTTCCCACAATTAACATTTATAGCATATCAAGTTGATCAGTGGAGGTCCAATCCTCAAAGACCTCCATAGATCTTGAGAAGTGAGGTGACTGGTCCCACATGGTCCTTCTTGAATAGAGGACTCCATATATATGGATACCCGATAGGCTAAGGCTCATCTATTCTTAATGTGGAATGTTCTCAGGTCAGTTGTCACTTCTTCCGCTCTTTACACTACTCCCCACGTGATGGAAAAGACTGATAACTGCAGCAGGAATGTAGGAATCGTCACTTACAATAAGGACAGTCATTTTCTACAAGATTTGTGTAGAGACGCCTGGTGCTTGGAGTTCATCATAAAATGTCCCGTCCTGGAGATGGAGGAGTAGGAAGGTCAGGAACGTGCAGCTTCTGCCTCTGGAGCTTTGGGGCCTTTCCATGAAGTTTTCTGTGGATAGATATAACAGGTTATTACGATGTACAGTGATGTAATATTTATAAATGGGATCTGTAACGATGGGATCTGGGTCAAAGCTGCTACAATCACAATACTAACATAGGGTAACGTGTATGAACGTTGGTGAATAGAGGCCAGATCTAAATAGTTTTTAAGGCTGTAACTGGGCAGAATGTAGAAGTGTTCTTCTGCAGGTCATACATACAGGCGCAGTGAGAGCCAATACCACGTCTGGCTCAGGCACCCCTTTATCCCTTGTCTGGTGTTTTTTTTGCGGTAAATACAGGAGTGTGAGCCAAATACCACAAGTCTGGGTCAGGCACCACCTTTACCCTGGCTGGGTTGTTTTTTTGGGAAGGTCATACATCAGGGGAGTGTAGAGCCCAAAACCAAATCTGTCTCAGCACCACCTTTTACCCTGGTCTGGCTGTTCTTCTGCAGGTCATACTAAGGGGAGGTAAGCCAATACCCCAAGTCTGGCTCAGGCACCACTTTACCCCGGTCTGTTCCTCTGCAGGAATCATACAGGGGGAGTTTTAGAGCCCCAAAACCACAAGTCTGGCTCAGGGCAAACCCCCTTTACCCTGGTCTGGGTGTTCTTTGCGGTCATACTACGGGCGTGTATTGGCTACCACAAATCGGCCAGGCACCACCTTTACCCTGGGGCTGGCTTTCTTCTGCAGGCCAACATACGGACAGTGTAGACCAATTTCCACAAAATCTGGGCCCGGCACCACTTCCCCCTGGTCTGTTTTCTGCAGGTCATACATACGGGCAGTGTAAAACCAATACCCCAATTGGCTCGGCACCCCCTTTACCCGGGGCTGGTGTTCTTCTGAGGTCATAATGGGGGAGTGTGAGCCAATACCACAAGTCTGGTCAGGCACCACCTTTCCCCGGTCGGCGTTCTTTTGCAGGGCCCTCTACAGGGCAGTGTTTGACCAATTCCACAAGTCTGGGGTCAGGCACCCACCCTTTTCCCCGGTCTGTTCTTCTGCAGGTCAAATACAGGGCATGTAGACCAATACCACAAGCTGGGGTCAGGCACCACCTTTTCCCCGGCTGGTGTTTTCTGTAGGGTTTCATATAGGGCAGTGTAGGGGGGGAATACCAAGTCTGGGTCAGGCACCACTTTACCCCGGTCTGGCTGTTCTTTTTGAGGTCATCATACAGGGCAGGGGGTAGAGCCAATACCCCCAAGTCTGGGTCAGGCAAAAACCTTTTTCCCCGGTCGGCTTATTTTGCTGGTCTACATACGGACAGTGTAGAGCCAATACCACAAGTCTGGTAGGACCACCTTCACCCCGGTCTGTTCTTTTGAGGTATACTACAGGGGAGTGTAGAGCCAAAAACCCCCAATTGGCCAGGACCACCTTTACTCTGGTTCTGGCTGTTCTTCTGCAGGTCATAACCTAAAGGGCGTGTAGAGGCCAATGCCACAAGTCTGGCTCAGGCACCCCCTTTACCTGGTTGGTTTTCTTCTGTAGGTTTTTACATACGGGCGGTAGGCCAAAAGCCAAAGTCCGGCTAGGCACCCTTTACCCCGGTAGTTTTTCAGGGGCATAATACAGGGCAGTGTAGAGCCCAAACCACAAGTTTGGTAGGCAACACCCTTTTCCCTGGTCTGGCTTTCTTTTGTGGTCATAATACAGGGCAGTGTAGAGCCAATACCACAAAGTCTGGCTCGGCACAAACCTTTCCCTGGTCGGAGTTCTTTGCAGATCAAAACTGGGCAGTGTAACCAATTCCACAAATCTTGTCAGGCACCCCTTTACCCTGGTCTGGGTGTTCTTTGAGGGGCATGCATACAGGGGTGTAGAGCCAATACCACAAGTCTGGTCAGGCACCACCCTTTACCCCGGTCTGTTTTTTCTCAGTCATAAATCAGGGCAGTGTGACCAATCCACAAGTCGGCCAGGCAAAAAACCCCCCTTTCCTGGTCTGACTGTTCTTCTGCAGGATACATACAGGGCAGTGTAGACAATACCACAAGTCTGACTCAGGCACCACCCTTTTCCCTGGTCTGTCCCGTTTTTTCTGCAGGGCATACAACAGGGCAGTGTAGAGCCAATACCCCCAAGTCTGGCTCAGGCACCACCTTTACCCTGGTCTGTCCCCTCTTTTTGCAGGTCATACATAACCGGGGAGTGTAGAGCCAATACCACAATCTGGTCAGGCACCACCCTTTTCCCCGGTTGTTCTTTGCAAGGGGCAAAAATACAGGTTTTTAGTGTAACCAATACCACAAGTCGGCTCAGGCACCCCCCTTTTCCCGTCTGTTTTTCTGCAGGGCATAATAAAACAGTGAGAGCCAATACCCAAGTCCCCGGGTCGGCACCCCACCTTTACCCTGGTCTGGTGTTCTTCTGCGGGCATACAAGAGGGCAGTTAGAGCCAATCCACAAGTTGGCTCAGGCACCACCTTACCCTGGTCTGGTGATCTTTCTCAGGTCATAAATACAGGGCAAATGTAGAGCCAATACCACAAGTCTGGCTCAGGCACCACCTTTACCCTGTTCTGGCTGTTCTTCTGCAGGTCATACATACCGGGCAGTGTGAGCCAATACCACAGTCTGGCTCAGGCACCACCTTTACCCTGGTCTGGCTGTTCTTCTGCAGGTCATACATACAGGGCAGTGTAGACAATACCACAAGTCTGGCTCAGGCACCACCTTTACCTGGTCTGTTCTTCTGCAGGTCATACATACAGGGCAGTGTAGGGCCAATACCACAAGTCTGGCTCAGGCACCACCTTTACCCTGGTCTGGCTGTTCTTCTGCAGGTCATACATACAGGCGCAGTATAGAGCCAATACCACAAGTCTGGCTCAGGCACCACCTTTACCCTGGTCTGGCTGTTCTTCTGCAGGTCATACACACAGGCGCAATCTGGTGCCAATACAAGTCACATTAATGAATGTGGGACACCAAAAATAGGCGCAAAACTGTCAGAACAGCCAGACCAAGTTAAAAGTGGTCTGTCTGAGCCCAAAGTTATCATAGTGGAAATAGATTTGCCATTAGGGCAAAAAAGAATCAATTATTTCCAAACTTACACCACTAAAATAATACATGATTTATACAACCAAGGCATCGTCAGCCAATTATGACAAATTGAAAAGTTTACTTTTTTATTGTATTAAATCTTTTCACGGGGCAAAACTGAAGACATGACACTTTGTACACTGACTACTTTACATTGCATCAGCTTGTATAACAGTGTAAATGTGGTATGCACTCAAAATAACCCAGCACACAGACACCAGTGTGTAAACTGTGAGTACACCTCTAAGTGAAAATGGACAAATTGTGCCCAAAGTGTCGATATTTTGTGTGGCCCCCATTATTTTCCAGCACGGCCTTAACTCTCTTGGGCACAGAGGTCACTAGAGCTGCACAGGTTGGAGCCACTGGAATCCTTTTCCCTCCTCCATGACGACATCACGGAGCTGGTGGATGTTAGAGACCTTGTGCTCCTCCACCTTCCGTTTGAGGATTTTAAGGATTTTCCACAGATGCTCAATAGGGTTTAGGTCTGGACAATAAGTTTATCTTGGTCTCTACATGGTTCCAGTAATCCATGTTCTTAATCTGCTTGTCTTCAGAAAACTATTTATGGGCTTAATTATGCATCATATTTAGAAAAGACTTTCTTTAGGGACGACAGCAATGCAGACCAATTTGATGCAGTGTAGAGTCTGAGCACTGACAGGCTGATCCTTTTAACCTCTGCAACAATGCTGCCAGGACTCATACATCTATTTTGAAAAGACAGTCTCTGGGTATGACGCTGAGCACGTGCACTCAGCTTCTTTGGTTGACCAATCTGTTCTGGATGGAAAAAACTACAAAGCTACACTTACTGCTCAATGGCTGCAAGGTATACTGAGTCCCAGCAACAGGCCTCTCTGGGCCATATGCTGCATGGGAAAGATATAGCCGGTGACGGATATTGTTGAGCAAATGATCTAGATACTATTTCACAACAGCTTGAATAAAGCGACAGTATATCACTTAGGGAGAGTGCACAAATGAAACAATACCAATGATATTGAATATAGATAAGGCGATACAAAGAGTAACGCCATTCATACAAGAACACCATGCTGAGTTACAGCCAATAACGCCCATAATAGTCAAATGGGCAGGCTGCCCAGCACTTAAAGGGTGTCCTGTACAAAATACTTGTACTCTAAGCTCCCCAGTGTTTTAGGGCAAAATGCTAACATACTGGAAAAATATATCAAATATGAGGTATTAGGTAATACGGTAGCTACAGTACGCAAGCTCGCAAGCCAATGGCAAGGCTCCTTGAGCAGTAAGTGTAGTTTTGTAGGTTTTTGGTAATTTATGTCCCATTTTTTTCTGGTTTTATTTTTAATAGTGTAGGGACTCGCAAGAAATGAGGAGCCTTGCCGAGGCTTGTGAGCGTGCGTACTGTAGCTACCGTATCAACTAATACCTCATATTTGATATTTTTCTCGTATGTCATCATTTTGCCCTAAAACACTGGGGAGCTTAGGGTACAAGTATTTTGTGCAGGACCCTTTAAGTGCTGGGCAGCCTGCCCATTTGACTATTATTGGCGTTATTGGCTGTAACCCAGCATGGTGTTCCTGTATGAATGGCATTACCCTTTGTATCGCCTTATCTATATGCAATGTCATTGGTATTGTTGCATTTGTGCAGTCTCCCTATGTGTTATACTGTGGCGTTTGGAATGCAGGTGTGAACTAGTATCTAGAGAATTTGCTTATTAATATCCGGCACCTGCTATATCTTTCCCATACAGCATATGGCCCAGAGACGCCTGCGGCTGGGACTCAGTATATCTTTCAGCCATTGAGCAGTATTTGTAGCTTTGTAGTTTTTGGGTAATTTATGACCCATTTTTTTGCTGTTATGAGTGGATCCTGACTTGTTAAACCGCTGTATGGTCTTGGCCCCCGCGCTGCAGCTCAGTGTCAGGCTGTTGGCAATCTTCTTATAGCCTCGGCCATCTTTATGTAGAGCAACAATTCTTTTTTTCAGATCCTCAGATAGTTCTTTGCTATGAGGCGCCATGTTGAATTTCCAGTGACCGATATGAGAGAGTATGAAAGAAATAACACCAAATGTAAAACACCTGCTCCCCATTCACACCTGAGACCTTGTAACACTAACATGTCATATGACATCGTGGAGGAAAAATGGCAAATTGGGCATGATTTGTCAATTGTCACTTAGGGGTGTACTCACTTTTGTTGTCACTTAGGGGTGTACTCACTTTTGTTGCCAGCGATTTAGACATTGATGGCTGTGTTAAGTTATTTTGAGGGAACACCAAATTTACACTGTTATACAAGCTGTACACTGACTACTTTACATTGTGTCAAGGTGTTATCCCATGCAAAGATGTAATACAATATTTACAAAACTGTGAGGGGTGTACTGACTTTTCAGAGATACTGTGGGTGTACAAGAGCTGTATACACAAAATGGTAGGAGATTGAATAGGCAAACTCTCTGAAGGGTTATTAGTGATTCAGAGGCGGAGAGTCGGGTAGTTATAACATAGGAAGTACATGACTACTGAGGTTAACCATCCCTGTACTTGATCACAACGGTCACAATTACTTGTACACTTTTCTGCAATAGTAATATATTGCAGAGCAAAGTACAAAAATGGCTCTCCTATCCCTAAGGCAGGGTGTAGTAGGATAGTAAGATGGCAGTCATAGAGGCCTTCATTAGGCCACGGGCTGCCATGTCAACCTATAGGCGCCCCACAATCTCGGCCAAGGATGTAGGGCAAATGGGAATGGTGTGCAACACCGTATTTTGATCCCTTAGATGCTGTGGTTGCATTTACCATGTCATTTAAGGGGTTTAAAGACAAGGATCAGCACTATCTCTGCTAGTAGGAAGTCCTGGCTGCCGGGAGTGGGCTCAGCAAGTGAACCTGCTCTACATCCCCTTACTGACTTTATGATATAAAGGCACGTCAAATGTCAGTAGTGGGTTAAATGAGCGTGTGTGTAATGCTTCACTTCGCCTCTGGTGGCGCTACAGTGGGAATGAGCACTTATCACCAGGAATACAGCTGATTCTAGATTGTAAGCCCTCACGGGCAGAGCCCTCTTTCCTCTCTGTATCAGTTACTAATCATTTTTCGTCACCATTGTATTTGTTCAACAATTGTTATGTATGTAACCCTCCTGAATGTACAGCGCCCTGGAATCAATGGCGCTCTAAAATAAATAATAATAATAAATAATAATAATTATTAGGGGCCCCAGCAGGGGACCCTTTGTGATCAACATAAAAAGGTCAAATAGTCTAAAAAAAAATAAAAATGAGAATATAACAAGAGAACAAAGTGTGACTTTTAATAACTATATTTACTATTTTGCCATAGGCAAACTTAAACTCTATCAGTTCTCAATCTATAAAGCACTAAAACTTAACTTTTATTATGTATAACACTTAACCTCAATACACACTAGAGTAAAAACCTGATTTCTAACCTCTCAATGTATCCCTTTCTAATTGTGAAGGAATAACTCCTTTTCTATTATCAAGTCTGGTGGAACACCACCTATTAACAGGGGAACCCTATATATACAGTGATTTACTAACTCCAATAAGGGATCCAAAACATCTTACTTGGGCAGTCATCCCTAATCTGATGGGCATGAAGCATATAAGGTTTCCTTGAAAGACCCTCTGCAGCGGGTAACACAGTAGAAAGAGGTAGAAAATCACAAATTAAAATGTCATGCCCGAGTCTCTGTTCCATGATGAAGCCAGTTAGCTGGTGAAACATGTTGGGGAAGTCAGGCATGACATTTTAATTTGTGATTTTCTACCTTTTTCGCTGTCGGTCAGGAGTTAAACCTACGTGAACGTAACACAAAACTCTGATCATGATCAGGGACGGAATGGCCCAGTCTTCAACGGGTTAATGATTTTTTTATACACGGTGCTTGATATTTAATTAAGCTATTGGCTTTTGGGTGTGATTGATCCTTCTTCACGGATGACATGTGACATTACACAGTGTACAGCAGGAGTGTAAATATTTGGGAGTGATTTCTATGGCTGAATGCCAGAGCGGTTTAAAATGTCCAATATAATATATTTAAGCTGTATCTCCTGTTGCTTTACTCTGGAACCAGGAGAATTGGCAGTATCATCACCTACGACATTAGAAGCACATATGGTTCAGACAATTATATTCTGTTACATAGGTGTGGTATTATAGTAGTTATATTCTTGTACATGGGGCAGTATTATAGTAGTTATATTCTTGTACATGGGGCAGTATTATAGTAGTTATATTCTTGTACATAGGGGGCAGTATTATAGTAGTTATATTCTTGTACATAGGGGCAGTTATTAAGTAGTTATTTATATTATTGTACATGGGGGCAGTATTATAGTGGTTATATTCTTGTACATAGGAGCAGTTTTATAGTAGTTATATTCTTGTACATAGGAGCAGTATTATAGTAGTTATACTCTTGTACATAGGGAGCAGTATTATAGTAGTTATATTCTTGTACATAGGAACAGTATTATAGTAGTTATACTCTTGTACATAGGGAGCAGTATTATAGTAGTTATATTCTTGTACATAGGAGCAGTATTATAGTAGTTATATTCTTATACATAGGGGACAGTATTATAGTAGTTATATTCTTGTACATAGAGGACAGTATTATAGTAGTTATATTCTTGTACATAGGTGGCAGTATTATAGTAGTTATATTCTTGTACCAAGGGGGCAGTATTATAGTAGCTATATTCTTGTATCAAGGGGGCAGTATTATAGTAGTTATATTCTTGTACATAGGGGGCAGTATTATAGTGGTTATATTCTTGTACATAGGAGCAGTATTATAGTAGTTATACTCTTGTACATAGGGGGCCAGTATTATAGTAGTTATATTCTTGTACATAGGAGCAGTATTATAGTAGTTATACTCTTGTACATAGGGGGCCATTATAATAGTAGTTATATACTTTTACATAGGAGAAGTATTATATTAGTTATACTCTTGTACATAGGGAGCAGCATTACAGTAGTTATATTCTTGTACATAGGAGCAGTGTTTTAGTAGTTATACTCTTGTACATAGCGAGCTGTATTATAGTTGTTATATTCTTGTACATTGGAGTAGTATTATAGTAGTTATATTCTTGTACATAGGGGCAGTATTATAGTAGTTATATTCTTGTACATAGGAGCAGTATTATGGTAGTTCTATTCTTGTACATAGAGGGCAGTATTATGGTAGTTCTATTCTTGTACATGGGGCAGAATTATAGTAGTTATATTGTTGTACATAGATGGCAGTATTATAGTAGTTATACTTGTAGGCAGAGGGCCTTGCTATAATAGTTATATTCTTGTACATAGGGGTGTTATATCATACTAGGACAGTATTTTAATAGCTTTATGCACATGAAAGCTGAATACTAGGGCTGGCTAAAATATTTCTTCTCACCTTAGAGTTCTAGGTCCTCTTCTTCTTCCTCCTGCATCAGAAGCCAATTTTTCAGTGCCCGCAACATATCTGCCATAGGCAATGTGTTATACAGGATGTAAGATACCTCACCAAATAAAATCAAGAGGAAGATGGCAAGAAATGTCAAAAAAATTCTGTCAGCCACAGAGACAATCTTCATCTTGGTGCTGCGCTGCTCCCAGGGGACAATTTCTGGGGAGCTTGTCACTCTTGCAAGGATCTCAAAAGCATCTTCCGCAATATCATCATCATCATCAGCTGGAGGAGTTGTGGGCAGGAGAGGTGTGGAAGGGTCCTCACTGTCACTGCTACTGGTGTCCATGGAAGATGTGGGGGGGTTAAAGTATTTAAAGAAGTAGCAAAGGAGGGTGCAATCTTGAAGGGAACTGCAAACCTTTGACAATTAGGATGAGCATCTAAAGGAAAGAATGTCTCAAAAACGTACAGAGGAGCAGATTCAGACAGGAATAGGGGTAAGGCTTAGATAGCCGAAAAAGTAAGGGAGCGAGATATGGTCCAGGATCTCTGACAAAAAAGAATGGAGGAGGAGCGGTAAGATTCAGAGCTGTCTAATCTGAGGACGAGACTTCCACAGTCAGCAGGCAGCAGATTAGCCGCTCACACGCCATATGTTACCTGTAATACTGCAACGTTCGAGAGCTCGGTGTTGGCAGGCCCCATGAGTTCACTATGACAAAACTGCATGTCATGGTGCTGAAACCCTCACTCTTTTACAAAGTTTTATTCATTTTTTTTTTTAATTAGAAACATGTTACATACAATATTCTGTAAAGACTCCGGAAGCTACTCTGGAGAGCACACTGGCTCATCCGTGGTCTCTTTCGGCACTTCTACATACAAAGCTTTCAGCTCTTCCATCTAACATTAGGACCAATCTGGTCTTTAGGGACACCTGGGTAGCATGGAAAGAGGCGAGAAAAGTGTTAAGGTTACCATGGACCATTAGCAAATACATGCCCGTGCGGGGACATCCGGAATTCCCTTTGGGTTTGAGCAATCCACATTTCCAGTTATGGCGGCAGAGAGGAATTGAGAATGTCAGCCACCTCTATGATCAGTCTCGTTCCAAATTGCTAACCTTTCATAGCCTTAGTTCCAAGTATAATCTCCCCCAGTCACACTTTCTCACGTACTTGCAAACTTGCAGCTTCGTAAATTCAAGAACGTTACAAGTAGGCAAGGTGCTCTCCCTTGACCCCTTAATGACTCCCTCGGGGGGGAAGCATTCCCTGGCAGGGTTATACCAGACTCTAAGGGAGCCAGTAATACAGAGGGCAATGACCACGCAATTTAAGAAGTGGTCTTCTGATTTCCAGAATGAAGAACTTCAAGAGGTGATTGTCAGGGGTGGGGGAGGTGTGTGACATTTTTGGGATGTAAAAAAGGGAGGGATACCAGTTCAATTCTGCATAGAGCAATCTATGTTTAACATTCCCCCGCACCCTTGGCACCAGATCGAAAGCTTAGTGCCCCAAGTCCATGAGCCTTGGGTTATGGTGCATGGCATGGGGTTTTGACAAAAATCGCAGGGGCTTGGAAAGGGGTTGCTAGCCTAATTGGGGGACAAGCTAGATATCGATTCCCCTTTTTTAGAGATATTCTTTTTCCCTGATTTGCCCCCCTAAAAAAAGTTTCCCCGCATTTTGGCTCCCATATCTTGGGGGAACCAAGGGGGCATTCTGAAAGATGGTTGCCCCTCTATTGCTAAATGAATGGTCAAAAACGGGTGAAACACTATGTTTTTTTTAACAGAATCGAACGGAAGGGAAATGCATACAAACCGCAGAAGTTTTTCAAAATGGAAAATTTTTTTTTGAACATTTTCTAGAGAAAAGAAATTAGGCTCCAATAACCCTTCCTAAAAACACCTTGGTACTCAGAGCAGATATGGCGGTAATCTGGGGAATTGAAAATAATAGTAGTTTAGCCCCGAGAGAAAAGGGGTGGATGAAGGAAACATCTAAAAAAACAAAAAGGTCCCAATTCTGACACAGAGTTTACGATGATTGGGGAAGGGGGGGGGGGGGGGAAAAAGACGGGGCCTGCCTTAAAATAAACTAAAACCCTGATTTTAAAGGGACGGGAGGGAGGAAACCCTTCTTTTTTGGGAAAATGTTTTTAAACTTTTACTCCCTGACCTCATTCCTTGGTGGTGTTTTAGACTGCTTTTCCCTTAGATACTGCTGTTTTTGTTATAGTTTTTTTGGGTTTGACATCAAATTTGTAAAACAAGTTTATTGTTTCAAGATACTTGCTAAAGTTATGTTTTTGAGTCCCTGAGGTTTTTTTGCAAAAACTCGTTTTTGGGAAACAGGGAAAAATTTGCTGAGTTTCTCCTCAGTGGACAAGTGAACCTCAAATATGCCGAGGCTTTTAAAGGATGGGCACGGACATTTTCCCACTTTTTAAATGCAATTTAATTGGGAAATTTAAGGGAGCGTCCCTAGCTCTTACACAATGGACGATCTTTTTTAAGATTTTATTACCTTGTGGCTGTTTTGTAAGGTTTTTATGCTTTTTGAAAATCTTTTTCTGAAAAAAAATGATTTTCAAAAAAAAAGACTCTGGAAAAACAAAGGGTGGTACATATGTAATAAGAGGGTCATACTTTAACATTTGGGTAACAAATACCTGGGCAATGGATATGTACCTCAACCCCGAAGTTGTTCTTGAAAATTTAAAGGGTTTTTTCACTACATTTTTCATTCACCCCAGTTTTGTTTTCTTGGTTTCATTTGAACCAGGGGGTGTTTCTGGTTCCCTAGGGTGCAGAAGAGCCAGGTCTGTAATATAGCAAAACCCGTGCTAACGCCTATCTGAGAGATTGAACAGGGTTTTAGCTATAGCGCCGTTCTGTCAGCCTATTAGGGAGATTAAAAGGTCTGTAGCTATAGCGACCCCAGGACTAATGAAAACCTAAAGAGGGGATCTTAGGGAATTTGGTAGGACACTGGTAAAGGACACATTTTAAAAAGGGTTGTTTTTGCAAAATCTTTAACATAAAAAGCATCAAGCCTTGTAGTGAGACAACCCCTTTAATTGGTCCCTTTTAGAAAGAAATCGAAACAGAGCCCCTCACTTTTCCTCTCCCCTCTCCCCAAACAAGTGAACAGGTCTTTTCTCTTTTCTCTCTCCTCCCTTGTTTTAGGCCACACTTTCAATGTCCACTTCCAAATAGGTCTAGTATCATTCAAAATAAAGAAATTTTATTACATGTCCGAAAAAGATTGTGCTCGTTTTTATGGGGGCCGAAAGTGAAATGGAAGTTAAAAAAGGAGCCAAGGAGAAGAATTAATGAAAAGCGTTCACAGGGTGAGCATTTTTTATCATGTCCTCAAATGGAAAAAAAAAATTATGTAAGTTTTTAAGGGGGGCTCCCCCCATTACTTTTATGGGGATAGATATGACATGCCATCAAAGTGTGATAAATGTGGGTCCCACCTCTGGGACCAGGCTTGGACTGATCCAGAGGTCTACAGCGGAAACCCCTGGCAGGGTCCTGGTTATTGTTGGACAACGGGCATGCTTTACAGAGACAAAGGCAGGGAAAAAAGGCAGAGTGCAAGAGTCCATTAACTCCATTGGTGGGCTCCAAGAATCAACTCCACTGGTGGGCCCCAAGAATCAACTCATGGGGGGCCCAAGAAACAACCCAAAGGTGGGCCCAAAAATCTTTCCACTGGTTGGGGTCCAAGAATCAACTCCCTGGAGCCCCCAAAAATCAACTCCATGGGTGGCCCAAGCAGGGCGCCCTACAGGGGGTAAAACCGGTACTCCCTATGGGCCCTTTTTGGGGGAAAAAGGGGGCCCGCGGCAACGGGCCCCCTTTTTCCCCAGGGGAGATGGCCCGGGGGCGCGGCCGCCCAACCAAGCTCCCCCCTGGCCCCCAGTGTGGGGCCCCCATTGCGGGGGGCCCCCGGGGGCTTGCCGTCGTCCCCGGGGGCCCCGGCCCCCGCATCCCCGGTCTCTGCACCCCGGGGCCCCCGTCCCGAGCCCCGGACCGGCCGGGAGTTGGGGGACTGATGTCCCGACTCCGGGGTGCGCGGGTCAGCGGGCAAGCGCCATTAGCGCTGCGCTCCGTGATTGTGGAGGCTGAATATTAGGCCTTCAGCCTGCCAGGGCCCACCCCCACTGGGCGTAGGGGGGGGCGGTGACGTACTTTCCCCCGCCCGCTATGCAGGGCGGGAGGACCGGCGGCAGCTCGGGCGGAGGACCGAGGCTCAGGTAAGTGATTTATTTGTTTTTTTTTTTAATTTTAAGGGGCCCGATGCCCTATCAC
>JAODAL010015945.1:0-82189 GCA_025379985.1 Phyllomedusa bahiana | reverse complement strand
GTTTTGTAGAGGGGAGATAAAGAGAGATGAAGTCGTAGAGAAAATAACATGAAAAAAAGTCTGGGGGGAGGAACAAACCCCATGAAATGAAGTTTAAGAGGATTAACCACAGATGAAATTGTAGAGGGGAACTAACCATGAGATAAAGTCTGTGGGGGGGATGGAGAGCAATTTATGGAAGAGCAAAAACCAGGAAGATAGTCTAGGAGGGGGAAGGAAATAAAGCAGTTTTTTAAGAAGTGTTAGACAATCACTAGAGTTTTTGTTAGACAATCCGTAACTATGTTGAGCAATCTGCTAAAGAGATGCGGGAACCATGAGAAGCAGTCTGAGAAAGAGCATGGAGAGCAGTCTGGCAAAGAAAGAAAACCATTGGAAACTGTGTGTGTGCGAGGAAGGACTAAGGGGATCAGTCTGTTTGAAAGGGGGCGATGAGTTTAAGGGAGAGGGGGACCATGGAAAACTGCTGTAAAAGAGGGGATATAGGGAACAATCAGATAGTGAGGGTCATGGGAAGTAGTGTGAGAGATGGAAAAACCCATGGGACAAGCTGGGGAAAGGAGGGGACATGTCTGAAAGAAACCGTGGGAAGCTGTTTGGGGAAAGGGGGGGAACCATAGGAATTTCTTTGGAGAAAAGGGGAACAAGGAGCGTTATGAAGAGGGTAAACGAGTAGTCAATGTAATAAGAGGGGGGGATGGGGAACAGATAGAGATTGAGTGGGCCATAGGGAGAATTGTGTAAAAGAGAAGGGGACCATAGAGAACATTATGGGAGAGAAGGGGCCATAGAGAGTAGTCTGTGTGAGAGAGAGGAAGCATGAAAAGCAGGAGAACCATAGGGCCCAATCCGAGAAGAGAAGGGCATTGAGATTAGTCTGCATGTATGAGGGAGTTCACCATGGGGTATGGTCTTTGTGGAGGAGAACCATGGGAAGCAGTCTGCAAGAGAAGAGAGGCCATGGCAAACAATCTGTGTTAGTGAGGGGACATGGGAGCAGTCTGTGAGAAAGGGGCCATGGGGAGCAGTGTGTGAGACATAGGGAACTATAGAAAGTTATCTGTGTTAGAGAGGGGACATGGGAGCAGTCTGTGAGAAAGGGGGCATGGGGAGCAGTGTGTGAGACATGGGGAACCATGGGAAGCAGTCTGGGAAGGAGTATGGTTACTAGCCTGAGAAAGAGAGAAGAAACTCCTTTGGATCAATGTATGTGGAGCTGGAGGGAACCAAAAAAATCAGTCTGTGTGAGAGAAAGGGGAACCTTGGAGAACATTATGTAAAAGAGGGTGCCATGGAGAGTTGTTCTTTTGAAAGAAGGGTGAAGCAGCAAATGAAAGATGTAAGAACCAAAGTGAGCAGTCTGAGATTGGGCATGGAAATTAACCTCGATTGTAGAGAGGAGACAATGGGGAGCAGTGTATGAAAACAGGGGGAACCATAGGGAGCAGTCTGGAATAGAAAACAAAACCATGGGGTCCTACAGACACTCCGAGAAGTTGGCTCTCTCTCAGGATATCATATAAACATGGATAAAACTAATGCGATGATCTTAAGGGGGCCGGCAAGGCCCACCTGGGCACATTTATATCCCTTTCAGTGGTGTGTTTCGAAAATGCCATACCTAGGTGTGACAATCAGTAGAAACCCCTGTCATCTCTACAGAGATAACGTTGTCCCTTATGTGGGCGCCATGGGGAGGAGATTGATGTCGTGGCAGCAGTTGCCTCTCTCTTATGTGGGCCGGGGGAATTTAGTTAAGCTGGTGGAGTTTCCCAAACTTTTATATCTCCTGCACTCGCTCCCAATATATTTGACATCAAAGGATGAAACTCGTATCAATGCGCTGATCTGAAGTTTTATCTGGAAGAGCAAGAGACCTAGGGTCCCCCTCATTGTTTTGCAGCAGCCCAGGACGACTGGAGGTATAAACTTACCTAATGTGCGGGCGTATAATGTAGCGGCCCTACTGAGAATAACAATGGACTGGTTGCAGGGATCGGAAGTTTTCGCAGATGGTCGGGCAGACCGGGACTTTATGGGTAGGTTATCGCTTCAGGACTTTCTCTCTATGCCATACCACCTAATCCCAGAACCTATTAGACTAAATCCTCTTATTATAACGGCATGGAGGGCATGGCAGAAGATGAGGGGCAAATTTAATCTCCACCCCCAGGCATCCCTGTTCCGTACGTTTGTGGGCATAGGGAATTTCACGCATGGAAACAGGCTGGTATTACCTCGGTCTACCAATTCCTGGACGGGAGCTCTCTCAGACCACACACGCTGGAAGCAGTCAGAGCACAATCTCCTCAGGCAGGAATTACTTTTTTTGCCTATCTGTGTGCGCACAGTTATGTGTCCACACTCCTCGCACAAGTCGCGCCCGGGGAATGGAACCCGACAATACGCAAATCGTTGTCCCGCAGTACACTGGAGAGGGGTTTGACCACCCATTTCTACAAACTTTTACATGTCCCACTGGACTACTCCTTGATCAATATGGCGCTTACTAAATGGGTTAGAGATGATCCTTCCCTGGAACTTCCCACTCTAATTAGGGCTCTTAACAATAGTCGCAAATTTCTTTCTTTCTTCCAGCAGATGCTGGGAAATGTCCCTTCAGCTCTACCATAGAGCTTATATCACCCCAATCAGGGGACACAGACTAGTGCTTTCGTTGTTAGACCCCAGGAGCAGACATTTTCCACTGTCTATGGAGTTGCCCAAGGGTTCAGGTCTTTTGTAGGCGAGTGATAGCTTTTACAAGAAACTATTTAACTAACTATGTCCCTGACAACCCGTTGTGGGCCATATCTGGCCACATAGATGTTAAGAGGACTCTGTGTGCACCGGGGGGTAGGAAACTCCTCTACATGGTATTGGCGGCAGGTGTAAAGACCATTTTAAATACATGGATACATGAATCTCCCCCTCCGATTAAACTGTTTTTAGAAAAACTCTCTTTTATAATGAAAATGGATTGGGTGCAGGCGGCAGGAAAAAAGGAGACCCACACTCAGCGATTCTTCGAGGTTTGGGAGAGCTTTATCCCATTGTTACGACAAAGGATTCAGACGGCCATCAGAGACTGTTTCAGTCTTACTACATGGTTCCAAACACAGATATTGTTGGGTGACCCACCAATGTGATGAGGGTATTGTGACGATGTAACAAGTGGGCAAGAGAGGATATTGGGCTCTGTGAGTGGGGGAGAGGCGGAACGTATGTCCTCGCCTTGTGTTCCTTTTTATATGTTTTTATTAAGTAACACAAAGTACAACAATCGCTAGATTGCAAAATATACAATTTGTAAATGAACATAAGAACAGAAGCTTCAGAGTTTGCAAACATGTGCACTCTGTATTACCATTTTTAAAATGAATAAAATAAAAGAAATATTAAACAAAACCCCAACCTAAGCCCTCATTTTGCGATCTCATATCTGTTCCAAAGAACCGAAAACATGCAAATTCCCAGTCATCCAGCCACTAGACAAGCTTTCTGAATACAGTTAAACCTGTTCTATGTTAAACTAGGGTCTTCTTGATACTATGGTGACTCAGGTTATAAGCCATGCCTTTTCCTTCAACGCCTGTCTGTCCTCATAAGGAAAAGGCATAAGTCGCAAAAACAGGAAAATCATGTGGTATGGATGAAGCACTCCCTAATGGCCCCCTGTATTCTCAGTGGAAGTAAGGGAATAAAACTGCCCCAGACTTGGAACATTTTTTTGACATGTTTTTCCTTTTTACCTGAGGCCTCTACCCAATCCATTTTCAATATATAGGACAATTTATCTAAAAACATCCTGAAAGGAGGTGGTGAGTCGTGTATCCACGTGTTCAAAATGGTTTTAACTCCTGCGGCTGAAATCATATATAGTAGTTTTCTACTCCCCGGCTCACATGGGGTCGACTGGACATCTATATGGCCAAATATAGCCCATAGGGGACTATTAGGAACATAATTCATCAAGTGCGTTCGTGTAAACAACATCACCCGTGTCCAAAAGTCCTGTATCACTGGGCAACTCCATAGACAATGAAATATATCTGCCTCCAGCTCTCCACATCGGAAGCAGTTACTGCTCTCGAAGATGCCCATGCGATGACCTCTAACTGGGGTAATATAAGCCCGTTGGTATAACTGGAGAGACATCTCACAATACCTACTTGAGGGCAGAAATTTGCGGCTGTTAGCTAGTGCCGTGAGTAAAGTGTGGACCTCCAGGCTAGGATCATCTCCTGCCCACTTCGCCAGCGCCATCGTTGATACCGAGAAATCAAGTGGTTTATGCAAGAGTTTATAGTAACGAGTAGTCGGCCCCTTTCCGCAGTGCTCCTAAGCAAGAATTTACGTAACTATGGGTCCCATTCCTTCTGTGTAAAGCATGGCATCAATGACAAAACATAGCTTCGAGCACTTAAATAAGGGAAAAAGGAGACCCCTGGTTCCGGGAACCTAGCTCTTAGTTCTTCTAAGTGTAAAATCCTACGTGTTTCAGTGTCTATTAGATCATGAACTGACAGTATCCCCCCTCTCTCCCACAAGTAGAAATCTTTATGTGGGGCCCCGTGCTGAAAGTCCGGGTTACCGATAAAGGTGCGGAACATTGAAGCGCAGGGATGTAGTCCCAGCAGTCCCCTTAATTTTTTCTACCCCCGCCATGTTGAAAATATCAGTGGATTAGATCGAATCAGTTCTGGGATTTGATGCAAGGGCAGGTGCAAAAGATTTACCAACCGGGTCTTCCGTACAAAGGATTGCTCTAACTTAGTATCTGTGTATACTGAGGTGTTTTGCAACGAGTCCACTCACTGCCGGACGGATCAGTGCAGCCACGTTATACGCCCGGATATTTGGGAAATAAACGGGTAAAGTGGGGCCCATGTAGGTTTAGCTGGTCCTTTAAGTATCATTGCGTTCGTTTTGTCAAAATTAATGTGATATCGCGAAAGGGTTCCCACCTCCCGCAACGTCCGCAAAACCCCCTGTAAATTATGTTGCAGATTTTTCAAAATCACCAGTACATCATCGGCAAAAGCCACTATATACACGATCGGAGAATCTTCCAGACTCTCATCCGTGGCGCGACTTGGTTTTAAACAATACAGCAGCGGATCTATCGCAAGATCAAAGAGCAATGGATATAGTGGGCAACCCTGTCTGGTACCTCTAAACATATCAATAGGAGGAGTGAGTAGCCCATTAATTAAAAGATTAGTATACGACCCCTCTTGGATGTAAGGGACAAAATTTAGAAATGTAGGACCAAAGTTCCTCCTTGACAGGGTGGCGGACAGAAAGGGCCACGAAACTCTGTTGAATGCTATTTCAGCATCTAAACTCAAAAGCATCAATATGTCTGAGGAAGGTTCTGTAGCCCTCACCATCGCCCCCACCACCGCCCAAATGTTTTTTCACTGCCTGGCGTCCCTGCACAAAACCCCACTGGGCAGGGTGCACTATATGAGGAAGAAAGGTTTGAAGTCGAGTTACTAAGATTTTGGTTAAAAATTTATAATCACAGTTGAGCAAAGCTATTGGACGATAATTTTTTACCAGGGTTTGGTCCTTGCCCGGTTTTGGGAGCAAAATAGTTCATGACTCCGAAAATAGCTCCAACGCTCTCTGATCCCGATATATTGCGTTGTAGAGGCCAGTCAATACTGGTGTGTTTTCGACTGATAAAAGCTTATAATATTCATTGCCATAGCCATCCAGCCCAGGCAACTTCCCACTGGCTGAGGATGCTATGGCTGTCCTCACCTCCTCCTCTGTAATCGGACTATGTAAAAATGCCTGCTGTTCCTCATTAAGGCCCGGAAGAGACCCCGAGGCTAGAAAAGACTCTATCTGATCCATCTCAGTCGGCGGTGCTCTATAGAGATCCTCAAAGAACTCAACAAATAATCCTGAGATCTCCTCTAGCGCTGTGTATCGCGCCGCGGAGGCAGGATCCCTCAGGGCCAACACTGGTTTGTGACTATATTGTGTCTTAACCAGTCGCGCCAACATCCGACTGTCCCGATTTGCTCCCCTGAAATACCTGTTCTGATTGAGTTTGACTAGCCAGTTCGCTTGACTCTGCACAAAAGATTCCAAGACCGATCTGGCTTCTCGTCTTGTCTTCCGAGATAGGGGCTTTGGATCGGGCGTTCCAGGTGAACCCTGAATGAGGGAACCGAGGCGCATGATTATTTTGGGGAGCAGGTGGTGGTGGAGGCGAGCTCGGGGAAATGGGGGGGGGAGGTGTATTTGTGACTAGTTAGGTTGCACTTTGTCACAGATCTGATATGGTGCTTGATTCTATATGTCATTAGCCATTGTGACAATGTTTATCTTTACCTTTTCAAGTAATATGTAGGGTATGTATGTTGGGGAGGGAGGGGAAATAAGAAAAGCATTGCATTTTAGAGTGTATCCTTATGACTCTGCTAATTGTAGGGATGCTTTGATGACCCTTATATGTCTGTGACTTTGATTTGTTTTGTAACTGTATTTAGTGTATGTTCTGGAATGCTTAATAAAAAGATTTAAAAGAAAATAAAACCATGGAGAGCAGTCTGTGAGAGCACATTAGAAGGGGAGAATTATGTGAGAGAGCGGGACATGGTAAGGGAGAGGGGCCATGGGGAGCAGTGTATAAGAGATGGGGAGGCTATGGGGAGCAATGTGAGAGGGGGCAGGAAAATAGTCTAAGTGCGAAAGGGGGAACTATAGGGTGCAGTCTGTGCAAGAGACGAAGAAGCCCTCAGAAGCAGATTGTGAGATAGAGGAAGAAATATGTAAAAGATTAATTATGGAGGGAAGTCTGCAAGGGAGTGGGAAGCATGGCAGCAATCAGCGAGAAAGGAGTTCCATAGGGAGAATTCTGTATGTGATAGAAAAGCAAACCATGAGGACCAATCTGTGAGAGAGAAGAGAAACATGGAGAGCAGTCTCTGTGCTAAACAGTAAGAGATGGAGAACATGGGAATCAGTCTGTTAGAGAGGAGCTGAGAGACCAGTGTGTGAGAGAAGGGGGAAGATGGCAGTAGTCTGTAGGAAAGAGAGAGTAAACCATGGGGAGCAGTCTCTAAGAGGGAAGAAGTCTGGAGGGAACGAAGTGTGTGACAGAGGTGGGCAAACAACAGGGAGCAAAAGAGGGGATAAACATGGAAAGTAGTCTTTGTGTGAAAACAGAGAACCAGGAAAAGCAGTCTGTGAACGAGGAGCTACTATAGGGAGCAATCTATGAGAGAGAAAGAACCAGGGGGATCATCTGTGGCAGAGGAGACATCGATGAGGAGCATCGGTGGAAGATGAGATAACCAGGGGGAACATTTTGTGAGAGGGGAGAAAAACCGGGGGAGATCTGGGGACAGGGAAAACCTGGGGAGCATTGGGGGGAAAGGGGAAGATAACATGGGGGATCGTGAGAGAGGAATAACCAGGGGGAGTTGTGGGAGAGGAGATAACCATGGGGAGCATCTGTGGGAGAGGAGATAACCATGGGGAGCATCTGTGAGAGAGGAGATAACCATGGGGAGCATCTGTGGGAGAGGAGAAAACCATGGAAGATCTTGGGGAGGATAAAACCGGGGGGAACATCTGTGGAGGGAGATACCATGGGGAGTCTGTGGGAGAGGAAAATAACAGGGGGATGATTTGGGAGAGGGGAAAACCCATGGGGAGCATTCTGTGGGAGAGGAGATAACCATGGGGAGCATCTGTGGAGAGAGAAAACCCCAGGGAGCATGGGTTGGAATGGATAACCAGGGGACATTGTGAGGAGGAGATAACCAGGGGGATCATCTGTGGGAGAGGAGTAACCAGGGGGGCATTTGGGAGAGGAGATAACCCTTTGGGGGAGTCTGTGGGAGGGGAAAGATAATTTGGGGAGCATTGTGGGAAGGAGATAACCAGAGGGTATCTGTGGGACGGGAAAAAAAACCCTGGGGAGCAACTGGGGCAGGAATAACCATGGGGGCTCGGGGGGGAGAGGAGTAACCATGAGGAGCACTTCAAAGGGGAATAACCAGGGGGAGCATTGGGGAGAGGAAAAAAAACCAGGGGAAGTATCTGTGGGAAGGGAAAAACCATGGGGGGTTATGAGAGAAAAAAGAACCAGGGAGCATCTGTGGGAGAGGAGATAAACATGGGGAGAATATGTGGGAGAGGAGATAACCATGGGGAGCATCAGTGCGACAGGAGATAACCATGGGGAGCATCTGTGGGACAGGAGATAACCATGGGGAGCATCTGTGAGAGAGGAGATAACCGTGGGGAGCATCTGTGAGAGAGAAGATAACCAGGGGGATCATCTGTGGGAGAGGAGTTCCCCCAGGGGGGGAAATCTGTGGGAGAGGAGATATCAATGGGTAGCATCTGGGAGAGGAGATAACCATGGGGAGCATCTGTGAGAGAGGAGATAACCGTGGGGAGCATCTGTGAGAGAGAAGATAACCAGGGGGATCATCTGTGGGAGAGGAATCCCCTTTGGGGGCATTGTGGGAGGGAAAACCCCAGGGGAGATCTGTGGGAGAGGAGATTCAAGGGGTAGCATCTGTGGAGAGGAGAAAAACCATGGGGACATCTGTGGGAGGGGATTAAAGGGGTGCCTGTGGGAGAGGAGAAACCAGGGGGTCTATGAGAGGGGAGATAATCATGGGGGGCATTGTGGGAGGGGAGAAAAACCATGGGGGATATTGGGGGACAGGAGATAACCTGGGGAGCATCTGGGGGGACAGGAGAAAACCCATGGGGGATTTGGAGAGGGATAACTATGGGAATCGTAAAGAGGAGATAACCATGGGGAGCATCTGTGGGAGAGGAAATAACCAGGGGAAGTATCTGTGGGAGAGGAGATAACCATGGGGAGCAGTCTATGAGAGAGAAAGAACCATGGGGAGCATCTGTGGGAGAGGAGATAACCATGGGGAGCATCTGTGGGAGAGGAGATAACCATGGGGAGCATCTGTGGGAGAGGAGATAACCATGGGGAGCATCTGTGGGAGAGGAGATAACCATGGGGAGCATCTGTGGGAGAGGAGATAACCATGGGGAGCATCTGTGGGAGAGGAGATAACCAGGGGGAACATCTGTGGGAGAGGAGATAACCATGGGGATCATCTGTGGGAGAGGAGATAACCATGTGGAGACTATGTGGGAGAGCAGATAACCATGGGGAGACTATGTGGGAGATGAGATAACCATGGGGAGCATCTGTGAGAGAGGAGATAACAATGGGGAGCATATGTGGGAGAGGAGATAACCATGGGGAGAATCTGTGGGAGAGAAGCTAACCATGGGGCTCATCTGTGGGAGAAGAGATAATCATGGGGAGCATCTGTGGGAGAGGAGAAAAACCAGGGGGAAAAATCTGGGGGAGAGGAAAAAAAAAACCTGGGGAGCTCTGGGGAGGGGAGAAAAACCATGGGGAAAATCTGTGGGAGAGGAGAAAACCATGGGGAGCATCTGTGGGAGAGGAATAAATTGGGGGAGTTCTGGGGGAAGGAGAAAACCCATGAGGAGATTGGGGAGAGGAGATAACCATGAGGAGCATCTGTGGGAGTGGAGATAATCATGGGGAGCAGTCTATGAGAGAGAAAGAACCATGGGGAGCATCTGTGGGAGAGGAGATAACCAGGGGGAGAATCTGTGGGACAGGAGATAACCATGGGGAGTATCTGTGAGAGAGGAGATAACCATGGGGAGCATCTGTGGGTGAGGAGATAACCATGGGGAGCATCTGTGAGAGAGAACAGAGGGGGGCAAACAACAGGGAGCAAGAGGGGATAAACATGGAAAGTAGTCTTTGAGTGAGAACAGAGAACCAGGGAAAGCAGTCTGTGAACGAGGAGCTAATGGGAGCAGTCTTGGGGAGAGAAAAAAACCATGGGGAATCTGGGGAGAGGGATAACCATGGGGGATCTTGGGACAGGGAAAACCGGGGAGCACCTGGGGGAAGGAGAAAACCCCGGGGAGCACCTGTGGGAAAGGAGATAACCTTTGGGGGAAAATTGGGGGACAGGAGAAAACCCATGGGAGCATCTGTGGGACAGGAATAACCATGGGGAGTATCTGTGGAAGAGAAGATAACCATGGGGAGTATCTGTGTAAGAGGAGATAACCACGGGAAGCATCTGTGAGAGAGAAGATAACCATGTGGAGTATCTGTGAGAGAGGAGATAACCATGGGGAGATTGTGGACGGGAGATAACCGGGGGGCACTTGAGGAGGAGATAACCGGGGGGATTGGGGGGAGGGAAATAACCGGGGGGAGCTCTGTTGGGGAGAGGAGAAACCTGGGGGCATCTGTGGAGAGGAGAAAACCCGGGGGAAAAGCTCTGTGGGAGAGGAGATAACCATGGGGAGCATCTGTGGGAGAGGAGAAAACCATGGGGAGCATCGGGGAAAGATAGAAAAAACTGGGAGCATCTGGGGGAGGGATAACCATGGGGATCATCTGTGGGACAGGAGATAACCATGGAGAACATCTGTGGGGGGGGAGATAACCGGGGGATATTGGGGGAAACAAAAGAAAACCATGGGGAGCATCTGTGGGAGAGGAGATAACCATGGGGAGCATCTGTGGGAGAGGAGATAACCATGGGGAGCATCTGTGGGAGAGGAGATAACCATGGGGAGCATCTGTGGGAGAGGAGATAACCATGGGGAGAATCTGTGGGACAGGAGATAACCATGGGGAGCATCTGTGGGACAGGAGATAACCATGGGGAAAATCTGTGGGAGAGGAGAAAACCCGTGGGGGCTCTGTGAAAAAAAGATAACAGGGGGGAGCATCTGTGGGAGAGGAGATCACCTTGGGGAGCTCTGTGGGAGAGGAGATAACCATGGGGAGCATCTATGAGAGAGGAGATATCAATGGGGAGCATCTGTGGGAGAGGAGAAACCCATGGGGAGCTCTATGGGAGGAATAACCATGGGAGCATCTGTGCGAGAGGAGATAACCCCGGGGAGCATCTGTGGGAGAGGAGATAACCACGGGGATCATCTGTGGGACAGGAGATAACCATGGAGAGCATCTGTGGGAGAGGAGATAACCAGGGGGATCATCTGTGGGAGAGGAGATAACCTTGGGGAGCATCTGTGGGAGAGGAGATAACCATGGGGAGCATCTGTGGGGGAGGAGATAACCATGGGGAGCATCTGTGGGAGAGGAGATAACCAGGGGGAGCTTTGAGAGGGAAAACCCGTGGTGAGCTCTGTGAGGAGAAGATAACCAGGGGGTCATTGTGGGAGAGAGTCACCGGGGGGGCATCTGTGGGAGAGGAGATAACCATGGGGAGCATCTGTGGGAGAGGAGATATCAATGGGTAGCATCTGTGGGAGAGGAGATAACCATGGGGAGCATCTATGAGAGAGGAGATAACCATGGGGAGCATCTGTGGGAGAGGAGATAACCATGGGGAGCATCTGTGGGAGAGGAGATAACCATGGGGAGCATCTGTGGGAGAGGAGATAACCATGGGGAGCATCTGTGGGAGAGGAGATAACCATGGGGACATCTGTGGGACAGGAGATAACCATGGGGAGCATCTGTGAGAGAGGAAAAACCCATGGGGAGATTGTGGAGGGGAGGTATGGAGATTAATCTGTATAAGGGAAGGAGGTATAAGACTGTGTGAGAGGGGAAAAGGAGAACAGTATGTGAGATGGGACAATGGCAAGCAGTGTTTAAGGGAAAGGGGAATTATGGGGAGCAGTAAGAGTGGTAGGTCCATGAGGAGCAGTCAGTGATAGTGGTGGTTTGAGGACATCAGTGAGAGGGGTGGGCCCCATGAGGGCGTCATGAGAGTGGTGGGCCATGGGGGAGCATCAGTGAAGTGGGGGTCCGAGGACGTCAGTGGATGGTGGGCCCGGGAGGAGCATAAGGGGAGTGGGGGGTCCATGGGAGCGTCGTGAGGTGGGGGGCCCATGGGGAGCAGCCAGTCAGAGTGGGGGGTCCTGAGGAGCAGTCAATCGAGTGGTGGGCCATGAGGAGCATGGTGGGGTGGGGGCCCCATGAGGACAGTGAGTAGAGTGGTGGGTCTGTAGTGGAGGGGAAAAAAATTAATATGTGTGATCCTTTGTTCTCCATTTTAATGTATTAGTTGTATATACCTCACAATACATATAATTAGTTTATTAATAGGCACTACCCATATAATACGTATGTAAAAGTGTTTGGTTATCTTTTGTTTAATGTGTTAACAAAATGGGCGCCGTAGGTTTGTACAGATGTGTGTAATCCAAGTGGCACCATTCGAAAGTTACACCTTGTCCAAAACATTCCTGGCGTGAGGGGGTTGGAGATAAAAGGGCGTGCCAATAGACCCCCCCAAACCCGGTAAAATTTTTTGGGTTCTATCTACTAATTTGCAAAGTATAAAAAAACCACCTTTTGTGAATAAAGAGAAGGCACTTTTACAGCAAAGGGCATGTTGTGATTTGTTTTCTCGGTGCACCTTTTTTTTTTTTAACTAAATTTTCCCCCCCCCCCCAAGGGCAGAATAGCCCCCTTTTAAAGGGACTTTCCCTTTCGATTCCCTTGTAACATGGGATGGGCTTGATCTGATTTATTAACGAAAACTGAAAATGGTGCAGCTTTCTGGGAACTCGATGACGATAACGCCATGTCGTCGAAAAATTGTTCGGGGTAAATAGTTTTTATACTTTGTTATCCAAGCAATTGTTTGTCTAGTGGGGTGCTGTAGTTGTTCATCGGTTAAATTTTTAGGTCACCTGCAGGCAACGGTCGGCCCTTTATTGAACCCATGACCTTCAAATTAACTCCTTGTTGGGTATTTTTTGTTTTATGTTATTTAAAGCGAGCGGAATAAGGGTTAAGGCAGCTGAGGGAAAACCCAAATGGAAAACCCTAGAGGCGCTCGGGGATTTATAGAATCTCCCCTGGGAAGATAACATGGAGTTCTGATCTTTTCCGGGGGAGTGAGAGACTGGTCATGGTTGGGAAAAAATAAATTTAATTTTAAAACTCTTGGATTAAATTGATAATTTTTTGATGGTGGAATCATGAATTAAGCTTTTCCTTGGTGTAGAGGAAAAGCTGGCACAGCGTCCTGAAGTTGGTTTCTATAACATTTTGATAAGAGTCTGTCTTTTGTGTTTGAAAAAGTAAAAAAAAAAATAGATTGTAGAAACAAAGAATACAAAGAAGTTTTTGGGATGTGATTTAGGTTGGTGAACAGCGCCCCTGTGGGTTTTAGAGGGAACTAAGAATTAGATCTGAGCTCTTGTTGATAGGAAGAAGTAAGTGCAGCCATGGGTAGAGGTAAGTGAAGGATTTGATGAAAGTGGCTTAGACGGCTCTAGCCTGAGATGTATTTGAGAAGTAAAATAAGTGAAGGATTTCAAGTAGCTGAAGCGTGATTTAAGACCTCAGAAAGCATTTGAGATAAAGAGGATGGAAATATCTGAGGGTTGATACAGAAAGAAGGTAGATTGAAGGATTTTGGAATGTTGTTGATGGCTGAATCCTGGTACAGTGTAACTATATGGATTCATAAAGAAGGGTGGGGCCTTGGGAGTGCAGCTGCCTATGTGTATCATCCTCCAGGAAAAGTTTCTGAGACAAAGGAAAGTGTGAATACTGTGCAGACACCCTGTAATGGTGGAGGGACTTGTTTTGGGGGTGGAGAGCAAAATAAGGGGTGTAGACAAAACTGCTGCAACAATAGGGAACCACGCCCCAGAAATAGCCCATCTGTGTCACAAGTCACCCTGCCCCCAGTAACCACACCTTCTTCTCCAGCCCTGCCCAGTACACCCAGACTACCTGAACCTTTAGTGCCACTGCCCGCCCCTTCCATGTCACTTCCTACTCCAGCCCCGCCTACTGCTCCCATCAGGATGTCACATCCTCTTCCTTCTGGGGTAATGCCCGCCCCTTCCGGGGTCACCACTTCCAGGACCAAGATGGTGGCACATAGCACTGTATGTCCAATTATGGATGCAGATACTGGGGATATATGGCGACCAGACCCAGCCAGCCCTACAGTGGAGAACCTTATGGTACTGGGTGCAGAAGATACTGTGGGAGGAGGCTCCAACAGCACAAGGATGACAAGGGAGAAGGAAGAGCGGATGAGCTCATACGGCAAGCCAGGGCAAATATTCGGCTTGCTGCTGCGGGGGGCACACCAGCTGGCCCTCTGCACCGCACACCCCGGAAGGACACTGGAGGAGTAGTCAGCTGACCGGTGGAGAGGGCTCAGGAATTGACTACGGCAGACCCTCTGATCTCACAGGCCTCACTGCAATGGGCTAAAGACAGACTTTCAGACCAGGCATTGTCACTGACTGACTTCACTCAGGATAAAGGGGGAAACAGTGGAGAAATATCATGCACGGATAAGAGTGAAGAAATCAGGCAATACCTTTTTCAGGCTAACTGAGTATATTTGATGGTGAGCTTTCGAGAGTAATAGCTCCCTTCTTCAGACATGGTGTTATACAAGAACTGAAAATTTACAGACTTTTTATACACAAAAGACATGGACCTTCAAAGGTTCTTAGAATTCTTAAAAATAACAAACTTAATGCAAAAATGTCAGCCCTGCAAAATGGGCTAAATATTCATGCCAGCTTTATGTCAAACTATGTGTGAACTGTGGGAGCCACAAATTACACCTGATGGCTACGAGATAAGACACAGAATTACTGATCCCTCCGAAACGCCTCACAAGTTTCCAGATAGTTGATTTCTTGACCTTGTAAATGACTTCTCTGCTTATATTGCATTTTATTATTTTTAAGAATTCAAAAGATCTTTTGAAGGCCCACGTCTTTTGTGTTAAAAAGTCCTGTACTTTTTTCAGTACTCTCAAAAGCCACCATCAAATATACTCAGTTACCTGAAAAAGGAAATCGCCTGATTTCTTCACTCTTCTACTACTTTCTATGGCAAACACGGTACAACTTTATACTACATGCATGGAAAAACTCAGATGTTCTCTGATTTAGGATTTTCTTCCTTGAGAAGCCACTTTGCTTGGATGCTGACCAGCGCCTTTGTGGATGGCCTGCTGGAACCCATCAAGAAGCAGCTGAAGATGGTTCGCCTGAGTACAAGACTCTACCATAGATAGGGTGCTCCTAGTGCAAAAGGTATTGAGAACAATCTGTCTGCAGGACCTGTGAAAACCAGGTCTGCTCCTGTGATGGTGGCCAACGCATATGAGGACCCTGGAGCCTACAAGCCAAGACCACCGCTTACTTGCTTGAACTGCACCAGAGCAGGACCCGGGTCCCCCGCAAAACAAGAAGGGGAGGACCCCAAACAGCTAGATACTCGGACCCTGCTGCTGATGTCCTTCCTATTCCTAAAAGCCCAGCATCCATAGGACAGGGATATCCACTCTCGTGCAAATTCTGGTATGAGGCAGTGAAGACAACTCCCTCCCCCTTTGATGAAGATGCTTAGAGTCCTTCCAGAACTGAAGAAAGCTATTGCCAGTGCTCCTCCACTAGGCATCCCGGGACTACCAGAAAAACCTTCAATTTTTTTGTATCGAAAGGGAAGGACATGCCCTGGGAGTTCTATCTCAGGCCAATGCAGGACGAAAGAGACCAGTTGGATACTACTATGCAAGACGGGAAACCCAGCGCAAGGGAGGACCTTCCATTTAAACAAGCTGTAGCTGCAGTCCAAGTGCTGCTGGATAAAACAGCGGATATTGTAGTCGGACACTCTCTCATCCTTCTGGCTCCATGTGACATCTCTGCCATTCTTAACCACGGCTTCTCTCGTCAGCACAGCGTCTCAGGCTTCAGTGTTCTCTCCTGCCGGATAACGTCACTTTTCTGCGCTGTTGTGTTCTTCATCCAGCCACCTTACTTCCCCTTCCTCAAGGGGGGAATGAGGATGAAGAGGAATCGGAAGAATCTGGTGCACATGAAGAAAGCCATGATTGCTAAGAAATCATGAAGATGCTGACCTTTCATTTAAACCCCGGGATAGGGTTCTTTTTGTGGATGGATCCAGATTTGCAGACAGTGTAGGACGATTTCCACGGTTATGCCGTGACCACATCACACGCTGTTGGGAGCAAAGTCTGCCTTTTGCATAAGTCAGCCCAAGAAAAGACGGCAGCATACTTTTGGCAGAGGGCAGAATAGCCAACATATGTACGGACTCAAGATACGTTTTTGGGTCGCCCAAAGACTTTGGACCTATTTGGAAAGCATGAGGATTACTCACGGCTGCGGGAACCCCAGTGAGATGTGGACAAGCCATTCAGGTCCTGATGGATGCACTGCTGCTGCCACGGACAGTGGCTATACTGAAGACCAAGGCACATGGGAAGCTGAATACAGAAGACGAAACCACTTGGCTGACCAAGCAGCCAAACAGGCCGCAAGAGGTGAGAAAGGGGAAGCAAGTCAGTGGTGTAGGAGGGAACTTACACCCTACCCGCAAGGAGACTGCTGGCCAAGATCCAGGAACAAGCTTCACTGGAAAACAGGGGAGCTGGGAAAAAAAAGGGAGCCAATAAAAACGAAGAAGACGGGCTATATGGAGTAGGGAGGCGACCCTGCTTGCCATGGGTGCTATACCCAGCTGTAGTGCAATGGGCACATGGACCGAGATTCTGAAAGCACGGACGCTTAAAGTGGCAAGAGAAACCAGCATACCCTGGCCATGCAGCCTGCCCATAGCTTGGTTAGAGTCAGGCACAGCCCCCGGGGGTAGTTAGCTCTTTCCCTATGAGATCCTGTTAGGCAGTGCCATAAGGTTAGGTGCATATTTCCCTCAGCAGTTTGTACTACAAAACGATGCTATGACTCTTATGTGACTGCAGTGGTTAAAAGATTGTCGCTAATGCATTCTAATTTTTCCATTCCAATCCAGACTCAGACGTTGCGCTCAAAAAGCTACAGCCTGGAGACGGGTCTACGAAAAGAAGTTTGTTGTGTAAAACCCTAGAGCCAAGGGTTTTAGGTCGTACCAATCCTGCTGGGCCACGACCACATCTGTCAAGGTGGCAGGAAAGCCCAACTGGTCCACCTTCACACTGCAAGATCACACCACCCCCGAGATGAGGCAGATGCTGCGTTTACTGATTTAAGTAGTTATGTTTTCTTTAACTCTTGGGCAGAACCCATGCATATATTTGGGTGTGTGACGGATAGTACTGGGACCACTTTGCTAATTACTGGGGTGCTATGGTTGGAACCAGGGGGAAGACTAAGGGTATAGACCACAACTGTCTTAAAGAGGAAAGACAAACAGAAAACCCCACTTACTAGAATAAGGTTGACTAAGACTCGAACCTGTCAAGAACAAGGAATAACCAGGGGAAAGCATGCCCTTAAAGCTAAACTGTTGAAAACCCTCAGGAGACTGATGGCGCATATATGTCCTGGATCCATATATTGAGTGGGGGGTCAGAAAAATAGTTGACACGATCAGAGCCAGGAGGAGAAGAGAAACCTCCCAAAGGGGAGCTTCGACCCCCATGTGTATATCGATGCTATTAGGAGTCCCAAGGGGGGGCCCTGATGAGTTTAAGGCAAGGGACCAAGTGGGCGCTGGGTTTGAATCTCTGCTACCGATAATCACTGTCAACAATAATGTAGATTGGATAAATTACATATATTACAACTAGCAGAGATTTTTTGAATTACACCAGAGACGCCCTGCAGGGCTTGGCAGAACAGGATGGCCCTGGACATGGTGTTGGCTGAGAAAGGAGGAGTGTGCAAAATGATCGGAGAAACCTGCTGTACTTTCATCCCAGATAATACAGGACAGAATGGGAAGGTCACTGTGGCCATTAGAAAGCTAGATGATATCTCAGAAGAATTAAAGCGTAACTCAGGCATAGATCACCCCGGGAGCAGCGGTTTACTTCATGGTCTAAGGGGTTTGGGAGGGGAAAGCTTGCCCAGATAGGTATTGCCATATTGATTGTGTTGCTAATACTTGCTCTAATTGTCTGTTGTGTTTTCCCTTGTTTGATGAAACTATTTGTGAAAGCTGTGGACCAGGCTACTCCCATTATGATGAACAGTTATCCACGGCCTGGCCTCTATGATGACAGCGACACTACCACACGCTTCAGCTGTCCAAAGCCTGACACCTATGATGAATGTGGACATTAAGACACATTCCCTGAAAGACCATTGACGTCAAAGTGCTCCGAAAGTCCCCCTACTCCCCTCTGCAAACCGCACATCTCAAAGAATTAGAAACATAGTATTTAGGTGATCTAGGCGTACCAGGGTTGGTCTGCAGGACCGTCCTTCGTCGGGGCGAGGTATTTCAGCAAAGGGACGGAATAGGGGAAATGATAGGGAAAAAGGATAGGGAAATATTAAAATGAGTCTAAAGTCTCTAGGGGGGACTGTTGTGGATGGGAACAAAGGTTATATATGTGTGATCCTTTGTGTCTCCATTTTAATGTATTAGTTAGTATATACCTCACATATACATATATGTATATATAATAGGCACATACCTATATAATACAGCATGTAAAAGCTGTAAGTTTATCTTTTGTCATTAATGTGTTAAAACAAAATGTCCGCCTGTAGTAGTTTGTAGAGATCGTCGTGTAATCCAAGATGGCACCTATTTAGAAAGTTACCCCCCTGTGTCCAAAACAATTTCCCGAGCTGATGAGGGTTGGAGATAAGGACGTGCCAATAGACCCTCACAGCCAGGTACGTGTGATGCTTCTTATCTACTAATTTGCAAAGGCATAAAAAATCCACCATTCTGTGAATAAAGCAGAAAGCACTTTCACAGCAACAGGGCATGTTGTGATTTGTTTTCTCGGTGCACCCTTTGTTATTTTTAAGCTAATATGGACCCCAACAAGGACAGAATAGCCCCTTTGAGGCTATTTTCCATTTCAGGTCCATGAGGAGCAGCCAGTCAGAGTGGTGGATCCATGAGGAGCAGTGAGTGAGAGTGGTGGGTCCATGAGGAGCAGTCAGTCAGAGGGGTGGATCCATGAGGAGCATGATTTAGATGGTGGGTCCATGAGGAGCAGTCAGTCAGAGTGGTGGATCCATGAGGAGCAGTCAGTGAGAGTGGTGGGTCCATGAGGAGCAGTGAGTGAGAGTGGTGGGTCCATGAGGATCAGTGAGTGAGAGTGGTGGGTGCATGAGGATCAGTGAGTGAGAGTGATGGGTCCATGAGGAGCAGTGAGTGAGAGTTATGGGTCCATGAGGAGCAGTGAGTGAGAGTGATGGGTCCATGAGGATCAGTGAGTGAGAGTGGTGGGTCCATGAGGAGCAGTGAGTGAGAGTGGTGGGTCCATGAGGAGCAGTCTAAGTGACAGAATATGGAAATATTGGGAGCAATCTGTGAAAGAGGAGGGAGAAGGGAGCAATTTGAGAGGGGGGCAAGGAGACTGTTCTGAGTGTGAGAGGAGTAAAGCATGGAGTCTGTGTGAGAGATACTAACCACTGGAAACAGTCTGTGAGAGGGGGCATGGGGAGCAATAAGTGATTGAGCAGGGCATAAGGAGTATTTTGTATCTATAAGACTCTATTTGAAAGTGGTGGGAACCACAGGGAGCAGTAGGTTTTAAGAAGCGGGAGGAACCACAGAGAGCATGTCACTATTATGCTGTAAAATTAGGAACTGTATGTTCTTGGGTCGAGCCATCTATACAAGAACAAAGAAAATAGGAGGCAAATCTGGAATCGGTGATTAAACCACTAAGGGATTCCTGGGGTGCAGCTTTACCAGGTGCAGAGGTTGCAGTGACCCCAGTTAATGAGACCCCCAAAGGCCCCTTGGCCACAGTAGACTCCAGTATTATAGATGCATGTGGTAGGGGGTGGCTTTTTGTGTAGGTTTTGCATTTGCTTGACAAGTGACATTAGACAGGGATGAATGTTACTTCCGGTCTCATTTATGTACATTATTCAGTTCATTGCTTTGTCGGTGACTCTGGATACGAGGAGTCACATTGTATAGAACATTGTAGAAGCTTTGTGACCGGCCCCGGGCGCTGCTGGTCCCGGAGGGAGGTCTGTTATTCCGGATATAGCGTAGTCACTGCTGTTCACGATGAAACAAGTTTCTTTGCAATTTCTATCAGTGTCAGACTCTATCATTATCCACAAGCCCCAGAGATGCCAAATAATCACCAGTTACCTGATCCGACCAACGCGGGAGGAAGAGCAGATGTCACAAGGCAGATTCAGATTAACCACAGAGGGACTGAATGGAAAGGACGGGAGATACAGTAAAGGCTTTTATGACATATCCATAGGATAAGCCATCAGCTATGGGAGTTCCCAGTACAGGAGGCACTGTGTTCTCCATTCTCCTCTATAGGAGTTCCCAATACAGGGAGCGCTGTGTTCTCCATTCTGCTCTATGGGAGTTCCCAGTACAGGGGAGCGCTGTGTTTTCCATTCTGTTCTATGGGAATTCCCAGTACAGGGGTGCGCTGTGTTCTCCATTCTGTTCTATGGGAGTTCCCAGTACAGGGGAGTGCTGTGTTCTCCATTCTGTTCTATGGGAGTTCCCAGTACAGGGGAGCTGTGTGTTTGGCTGTACTCAGAAACTCCCATAACAAAGAATGGAGAGTCGTAAGTGTGACCAGATCTCCATTCTGCTCCGTAACTTTCGGTGGCCCTTTTCAAGATAGGTGCAGGTCCCAGATGTGGAAGCCGCCCCCATCTGATTATCCTATCCATATGCCATTAAAGTCTATGGTGGGAACACCCCTTTAACGCCTTCAAAGGCCTTAATGACCGGCTACATTTTGTAGTTTTTGCCTCCTTGCGTCTCAGCTGTTTTATCTTTTAAGTGACGCAGTTGTATGAGGACTTGTTTTATGCGGGACAAGTTGTATTTTTGGGAGGCATAGTTTAAGTTTACAAATAAATTACTGCAAATTTTTTTTTTCCTTTTTTTATTTTTTCTGTTCTTTTTTTTCTTGACACCATTCACATCTCACACTAAATAACCTGTTGGATGAATTCTATAGGTTATTACGGTCATGTAGATAACTAATGTGTGTTTTTTTTTGTGTGTAATATATGCAAAATAACGTTTTTATGAGATTTTAATTTTATTATTTCTACACTTTTTTACTTTTTTTTTAATCCCATTAAGGGATAACTATTGTAAAAAAAAAAAAAAAAGTAAACTTAGTAATGTATTAGTATATTCATAATACATTACAATCTATTCCAGTTTAAGGCAGGCAGCAGTCAGGGCAGCACACAGTGTGTCCTGACTGCAGGCTTGTTATACAGACAGACCTGGTGCTACTCTAGGTCCTTCAGTATTCTAAAAACAGACACATATCGTACATAGCAATATAAAAACCGCTGAATAGAAGAGGGTTCTATAAGGGGAACGTGTAAATGACAAATCATGGCCATTAGAGATACTATCCCTGAAGTGCCCCTACCTAACATATAGAGAAACCACCCCAAAAAGGGCGCCCCCACTCAACCGATGACTAAACCCTATTATGTCACCAAGAGCAACAAATATATGGATGTTCCAAACTTCAAGTGAGCATTACTAGGTTTTGCTGGTGTATATAATTGTTGTTTGCACGACCTTAATTTGGGTTCTGTTACAGATTATAACCCTTTGGATTTGATCTATGACTGCTCTGGACGACACACCTACTTGTGGTGGGGACCATCCATACTTTTGTTGTCCTTTGTGACATACTTAATTGAAGTTGGGACCATCCATATATTTGCTGCTCTTGGTGACATAATAGGGTTTAGCCATAGGTTAAGTGGGGACGCCCTTTTTGTGGCGGTTCCTCTACATGTTAGGTAGGGGCACTTCAGGGATAGTATCTCTAATGGCCATGATTGGTCATGTGTTTGGTCCCTGTATATACATTTATGCGTTCCCCTTATAGAACCCCTTCTCTTCAGCGTTTTTTGTATTGCCACACATATGTCACCTGCTATGTACGATATGTGTCTGTTTTTAGAATAAATATTACATTTTAGCTTCATTATTTGGTAGGTGGTGAAATATGTATTGGAGTGAGGCTTTTGTTTATACCCTACTTCTTCTCTTAGTGATTTGCTCCTCTAGGTCCCCAGGGCTGACTGTACAGACATTCCACCACTCCACTGGGGAGTCCCGGTCAACCGAAGGAGCAGGGGAATGCCCTTGGATTATGCTGTGGTCACGGACCACGGCAATTGAAGGGTCAGTCGACAAGGATCGGAGGTTTCCTCCACTGGTGGGTGGTTGTTAAGAGGTGAAAAAACGGAGATGTGCAACCCCTTTAAACATTCAATAACTGAGCTAATTTGGGCCCTTGACTAGGGTATATTTCACCTTGGTTCTCTTTCTGTGAAACAAAACATAAAAGACCCTATTCGGCAGGGACTGTGTTATCGTCAGGTGAAGCTGCCCTCTGCTACAATCTGGGGCCCTGTTGCATTCGAGGCCCAATATAATATCAGAGCCCGGACGCATAGAAGGATCCTTTAGAACTGCAGAGGGTCAGTTTGGTTCAGGATACGTTAATATTTAATATACAAATGAAAATTTCCCAGGAACCATGGAAAGAAACCATGTGAATTCTGTGTCTACGCGACACTTTATGGCGGAGGCTACGACAGATTGGATCCCGCAAACAGAACAAATTCCAATCACCAAGGATTCATTTCACAATTGGATTTTATCACTTTAAAGTCCAGTTTAAAAAGAAAAAAAAAAAAAAAAAACAGACGAGATAAACCCAAAAAATAACAGATCATCCAATAAACAGTTAGAAAGGGTTAAGCACGGACGCCAACCCATCCTGTCCAAGGGAATGTCTTAAAAGTTCCAGTTCAGGGAATGAGCCGGGTTGGTTTGAGGTCCATGTGGCTCCCGATGGAGCTCTACGTTGCCAACGGGTTATTCTAGTACATTTCTAGAGATCCAGTTGGACAGGTGATCTCATTAGACATACAATGTGATTGGGCAGGTGATGCAGTTGGGTAGATTACCCATTCGGATAGAGGGTATGATTAGGCAGAAGATATGGTTGGATGGGTGATACAGTTGGGTGGGTGATATGGTTGGGCAGATGCCATCTGCCCAAATAGATCTTCTGCCCAACCATATCATCTGTCCAAATGGATCTTCTGCCCAACCATATTATCTGTCCAGTTGGGCAGATGACCTATTCAGACAGGTGAGATGGTTGGGCACAAGATCCATTTTGACAGATGATATGGTTGGGCAGAAGATCCATTTGGACAGATAACATATTTGGAGAAATGATGGGGTTGGGCAAATGATACGGTTGGGCACATGATGTAGTTGGGCAGATAACGTATTCGTGCAGAAGATGCAGTTGGGCACATGATGTCAGTTACTAATCTACCTCTACACCTTGTGTCCCTTTTTTTTAAATGACAAAGATTTGGAAAAAAAAGTTAAACTTCTACAGCCACCATGTTCTCCTTGAGCCTTGGGTTGTTTCATTCCTGACCCCAATCCAACTCCAGCTCCTTGCACGGTGTGGTCAGCTTCTACTCTAAGCTGGTGGTATTCTTCTTCTCTTGCCAGTTTCTCTCTCGTTCCTGGAGTTCCCCTTGGGTGAAGGATGCAGGGCCCCAGTTTGTGATCAGCCCGGGATTTTTAGAACCTAAAAGAGACATTAAGATTTTAGTATCAGAAAACAAACGAGAACCTCAGAACTTGAACTATGGAAAGAACTGTGAAACTTTGGCTCAACCCTCTCTGATCATTCCAACCCAACTACCCACTACTTATCAACCGCTACATGGATTCTGCAAACAAATTGTGACGGTGGCTGGACAATTAGTTTTTCCCATCTGACTTTCACAAAACCTACTCTTCACAGCTAGTTTCAGGCTCCCACTTCCTATTAAGGCTGTGGGTAGTTCTAGAACTTCAGGCTCTCCCTTCTTGTTCAGGCTGTGGGTTGTTCTACATCTTTAGATTCCCACTTCCCGTTGAGACTGTGGATGGTTTTACATCTTCAGGCTCTCACTTTCTGTTCAGGCTGTGGGTGGTTCTACATCTTCAGGTTCCCAATTCCCATTGAGACTGTGGATTGTTTTACGTCTTCAGGCTCTCACTTCCTGTTCAGGCTGTGGCTGGTCATACAGCTTCAGGCTCTCCCTTCCTGTTCAGGCTGTGGGTTGTTATACATCTTCAGGTTCCCACTTCCCGTTGAGGCTGTGGATGGTTGTACATCTTCAGGCACTCACTTTCTGTTCAGGCTGTGGGTGGTTCTCCAGCTTCAGGTTTCCACTTCCCGTTGAGACTGTGGCCAGTTCTACAGCTTCAGGCTCTCATTTTCTGTCCAGGCTGTGGGTGATTCTACAGCTTCAGGTTTCCACTTCCCGTTGAGACTGTGGCCAGTTCTACAGCTTCAGGCTCTCACTTCCTGTCCAGGCTGTGGGTAAGCCTACAACTTCAGGTTCCCTCTTCCCTTTGAGACTGTGGATGATTCTACAGCTTCAGGGTCTCACTTTCTGTTCAGGCTGTGGGTGGTTCCACAGCTTCAGGTTCCCTCTTCCCTTTGAGACTGTGGATGATTCTACAGCTTCAGGGTCTCACTTTCTGTTCAGGCTATGGGTGGTTCTACCGCTTCAGTCTGCCACTTCTTGTTCAGACTGTGAGATGCTCTACAGTAGTGACTGTTTCAGCTCTGCTATTCCTGTTAGAGGGACATTGCAGATGGAGTGGTTTTAACAGTAGGGCAGAAGGCTACAGAGCTCGAAAGTGTTAACGTTTGTCAGCAAACCTTGTGCACACAAGCAGGTGATAAGAACTGCTCTAACTCTGAAAGAAAGCAAAATCAGAACAGCAATGTATTTGGTAATAGTCTTTATTTACCTTTGCTACATGTTTAAAGCCAATCAATATGGTGAGAGAGCCCCTTTAAAGCCACTTGTTTCAAAATCTGGGGGTTAAGACAACTCAACGGGGAACTCTCTTCTCCACCAGGGCTTTATTTCCTGGAAGAACTTGGGGAACAAAGGTACCTTGCTGCCATGAATCTAGTTGCAGGGGGTGAAAACTTTAAAGGGGATCCCATGTCAGACATTTATGGCACATCCTGTGTATATGGCCTAACATCTGATGTAGGTCCCACCTCTGGGAGAACGGGGATGCCTTTACCCCTATTTGACCCACTTTCTTAAGATAGTCTATCCATATCCTATAAATATGACACACATTTGTCCAAGATGGGAACACCCCTTTAAAGTTTCAGAGGTGGGACCCCCATCTATCAGACATTCATAGCATATCTGGTGGGTACCACAATCCATAGCCCCTCATACAACTTTCTAGCCCACCCCCACCACCATCTCCAACACTCACCTGGCTGTATTAACCGGATCAACCCCTCGTGCTGCGCCACCTTGTCCTTCCAGCTCCTCGTCTTACTGGTCGCCATTTCCAGGTTACTTTTGACTTGCTGCAATGAGAGATGAGACAAAAAGTCTTGTATCAGGAAACAGGAAGAAGTAAAATGGGCCCAGATGAGACCTGAATGGACTTAGGTAACACATAGCAGAATCATGGGGCTTTAGAGCATCACACAGGCATTGGGCTGAACAGATGTGTGACTCAGGGCTCCCTTGTTATACTCTCTAACTGGGGCCCTAACACGCGGCAGATCTGGGCCCTTGGCTGGATGGGATATTACTAGGCTGGCAATGAAGGGGAATTACCTCATATTGCTCCAGAGCTGCGATCCGATCCCTCTCCAGCTGCTCCAGCTGCTGCATGGCCTCCTGCAGGGCCTTCTCCTTCATCTCCTGTAGGGTCACCAGCTCCTTGTTCTCCGCCTCTGTCATCTTGATTGTCATCTCCTGCTCTTTGTGCAGATTTTCCAGCATCGCCCTCTTTGTGGCTTCCTCTTCCAGGAGTCTAGAAATGGCAGGGACACCCAAATGATAAGCGGCGTCCATCAACCATGATAGGACTCTATACAAGAGCGACGTCCAGCACAAGGACGCGGTCAGTGGGGAGATTGTGGCTCCTGGTGGTTTGTGGAGCAGTGTTATTTGGTCATTGTATGACCATTATTTAAGTAGTTTTATACACGGGAGCTTTGTGTTCTAGCTTTTCGGACATTCAGACATTGGTTGATGATGATGATGCAATGTGTCGCAGGGCGACGCAACATGTTAATGGGGAGAGGGAAGGTCTTCACCTCGCCCTGAGTGCAGTTTAGCCTTGAACGGCCCCGCGTACACCCCCCAGACCGGTGAGAGGACACATTGGCTTCATCAGATTTGGGAGTCTAGGAAATGATCTCCTATCTCAGATCTCCTGGAGGTCGGCCGGTCCCTCACCTTATCGACCCCTCACCTTGTCTGGAGGAGCCGGGCGTTCTCCTCCTCCAGGAGAGCTTGCTTATCATCATCCAGCGCCTCCTGCAGGCGATGATACATCTCCTCCAGCTCACTCACCCGCTTCAGGTATTTCTCTAATTACGAGGATTTCTGCGCAACTTTCTCTTCCATCTGTTGACGGATCTACAAGGTATAAAAATCAGATTACGGACTGGACGATGGGCCCCATACAGCGAGATCTCACTGGTCCTGCTATAGAGTAACAGGTGGATCACACTAAAGAACGTTCTGTCCCATAGACGAAAGGGTGAGTCGCCCTATAGATAGTTCTGACCTATAGAGTAAAGGGTGAGTCGCCCTATAGATAGATCTGATCCATAGAGTAAAGGGTGAGTCGCCCTATAGATAGTTCTGACCTATAGAGTAAAGGGTGAGTCGCCCTATAGATAGTTCTGACCTATAGAGTAAAGGGTGAGTCGCCCTATAGATAGTTCTGACCTATAGAGTAAAGGGTGAGTCGCCCTATAGATAGTTCTGACCTATAGAGTAAAGGGTGAGTCGCCCTATAGATAGTTCTGACCTATAGAGTAAAGGGTGAGTCACCCTATAGATAGCTATATTTACTATTTTGCCATAGGCAAACTTAAACTCTATCAGTTCTCTATCTATTAAACACTAAAACGTAACTTTTATTATATCTAATTCTTAACCTCTATACACACTATTTAAAAACCTGATCTCTATCCTCATCATTTAACCCTTTTTGCTTCTGAGAGAGGGAATAACTCCCTTTCTATCATCAAGTCTGGTGGAACCCCACCTATTAACAGGAGAGCCTTATATCTATAGCAAAGTACTAGCTTCAGTAAGGGATCCCAAGCCAACTACTTGGGCAGTCGTCCCTAATCTCATAGACACAGAACAAATAAGGCCCCCTTGTGACACCGTCTGCAGCAGGTGACACTTGTAGACAGAGGTGAGAGATCACAATTTAAAACGTCATGCCTGACCTCGCCGACATGTTTCGCCAGCTAACCTGGCTTTATCAAGGCTTAGAGGTCCGATCACATGTGGTCTAAGCTCACTTCCTTTTATATCATGTTAGGTAAACATGGGCCTACAGTATTATTAAAATGAGTATGAATATTACATGTGAAAGAGAAGTAGTTTATGAATATAGTCTTGAGACAAACAATGCAGTGGAACATGTATTTAATGGGGTCTGCAGCTCTATTGGAATGAATATGCATATTACATACATAGGAGAAGAGCTTTATGGGAAGATAATATGACAGTGGTCTATTGTACAGTGGAGTTTATATTCTCAATGAATATGCATATTAGATATTGAAGAGAAGGGGCTTATGGGAATTGACAAAGATGGCAGTGTGCTGTGTAATGTGATACCTAGTCTGCTTAGTTCTTTCTAGGTGAGGCACGCAGTTGCAATAATATGAGAGAAGTGAGATGGAAGCCCATCACAGTCAGGGCTGAGGTGTTTGTTGGTGCAGTGCATTGGCACGGGCAGTACGGTAAGATGGGGCGCAAGCCTGTTATGGAGATGGCAAATTTGACTGAAGGTTGTTGGCTCATGAGAGCATGGTGGCAGCTTCAGCAGGACATGTTATGAGTGTGCACGCGCGGAAGGGGGAGTGGGTTTATGTGGATTCTCTGATAGCTAATTGGTGAGCACCTGTATGGGGTGTTTACCTAACATGATATAAAAGGAAGTGAGCTCAGACCACATGTGATCGGACCTCTAAGCCTTGATAAAGCCAGGTTAGCTGGCGAAACATGTCGGCGAGGTCAGGCATGACGTTTTAAATTGTGATCTCTCACCTCTGTCTACAAGTGTCACCTGCTGCAGACGGTGTCACAAGGGGGCCTTATTTGTTCTGTGTCTATGAGATTAGGGACGACTGCCCAAGTAGTTGGCTTGGGATCCCTTACTGAAGCTAGTACTTTGCTATAGATATAAGGCTCTCCTGTTAATAGGTGGGGTTCCACCAGACTTGATGATAGAAAGGGAGTTATTCCCTCTTTCAGAAGCAAGGGTTAAATGATGAGGATAGAGATCAGGTTTTTACATAGTGTGTATAGAGGTTAAGAATTAGATATAATAAAAGTTACGTTTTAGTGTTTAATAGATAGAGAACTGATAGAGTTTAAGTTTGCCTATGGCAAAATAGTAAATATAGTGATCAAAAGTCACTCTTAGTTCTCTTGCGAGATTCCCAATTTTTTGGAGATTATGTGCCCTATAGATAGTTCTGACCTATAGAGTAAAGGGTGAGTCGCCCTATAGATAGTTCTGACCTATAGAGTAAAGGGTGAGTCGCCCTATAGATAGTTCTGACCTATAGAGTAAAGGGTGAGTCGCCCTATAGATAGTTCTGACCTATAAGTAAAGGGTGAGTCGCCCTATAGATAGTTCTGACCTATAGAGTAAAGGGTGAGTCGCCCTATAGATAGTTCTGACCTATAGAGTAAAGGGTGAGTCGCCCTATAGATAGCTCTGACCTATAGAGTAAAGGGTGAGTCGCCCTATAGATAGTTCTGATCCATAGAGTAAAGGGTGAGTCGCCCTATAGATAGCTCTGACCTATAGAGTAAAGGGTGAGTCGCCCTATAGATAGATCTGATCCATAGAGTAAAGGGTGAGTCGCCCTATAGATGGCTCTGACCTATAAAGGGTGAGTCGCCCTATAGATAGTTCTGATCCATAGAGTAAAGGGTGAGTCGCCCTATAGATAGCTTTGACCTATAGAGTAAAGGGTGAGTCGCCCTATAGATAGTTCTGACCTATAGAGTAAAGGGTGAGTCGCCCTATAGATAGTTCTGACCTATAGAGTAAAGGGTGAGTCGCCCTATAGATAGTTCTGACCTATAGAGTAAAGGTGAGTCGCCCTATAGATAGTTCTGACCTATAGAGTAGAGGGTGAGTCGCCCTATAGATAGTTCTGACCTATAGAGTAAAGGGTGAGTCGCCCTATAGATAGTTCTGACCTATAGAGTAAAGGGTGAGTCGCCCTATAGATGGATCTGATCCATAGAGTAAAGGGTGAGTCGCCCTATAGATAGTTCTGACCTATAGAGTAAAGAGTGAGTCGCCCTATAGATAGTTCTGACCTATAAAGGGTGAGTCACCCTATAGATAGTTCTGACCTATAGAGTAAAGGTGAGTCGCTCTATAGATAGTTCTGACCTATAGAGTAAAGGGTGAGTCGACCTAGAGATAGCTCTGACCTATAGAGTAAAGGGTGAGTCGCCCTATAGATAGTTCTGACCTATAGAGTAGAGGGTGAGTCGCCCTATAGATAGCTCTGACCTATAGAGTAAAGGTGAGTCGCCCTATAGATAGTCTGACCTATAGAGTAAAGGGTGAGTCCCCTATAGATAGTTCTGACCTATAGAGTAAAGGTGAGTCGCCCTATAGATAGTTCTGATCCATAGAGTAAAGGGTGAGTCGCCCTATATATAGTTCTGACCTATAGAGTAGAGGTTGAGTCGACCTATAGATAGTTCTGACCTATAGAGTAAAGGGTGAGTCGCCCTATAGATAGTTCTGACCTATAGAGTAAAGGGTGAGTCGCCCTATAGATGGATCTGATCCATAGAGTAAAGGGTGAGTCGCCCTATAGATAGTTCTGACCAATAGAGTAAAGGGTGAGTCGCCAAATAGATAGCTCTGACCTATAGAGTAAAGGGTGAGTCGCCCTATAATATAGTTCTACCTATAGAGTAAAAGGGTGAGAGTCGCCCTATAGATAGTTCTGACCTATAGAGTAAAGGGTGAGTCGCCCTATAGATAGTTCTGATCAATAGAGTAAAGGGTGAGTCGCCCTATAGATAGTTCTGACCTATAGAGTAAAGGGTGAGTCGCCCTATAGATAGTTCTGACCAATAGAGTAAAGGGTGAGTCGCCCTATAGATAGTTCTGATCCATAGAGTAAAGGGTGAGTCACCCTATAGATAGTTCTGACCTATAGAGTAAAGGGTGAGTCACCCTATAGATAGCTCTGACCTATAGAGTAAAGGGTGAGTCGCCCTATAGATAGATCTGATCCATAGAGTAAAGGGTGAGTCGCCCTATAGATGGGTCTGTTGCTGGAGGTTTAAGAGCCGAGGTCCGGTATGCAGTTCAAAAAGTTCTTCATTATACAATAAAAAGTTCTGCAACTTTCTAATAAACTCTGTGTTTCACTATCTCCCCACGTTCAAGATCTCTGATGGCCGTCAGGTACCTGGTCCTGCTGACACAGCTGGTGGGTTGTCACAATGTACAGATTGTGCAGTTGTTTCTGTGTTTAGCTCACAGTGGATACATTGTAACAAACTCCTCAGCTGTGTGAGCGCAGTGGGGTCAGAACACTTCTTCAGCCTTTGGATACAAACAAAAGGTTTGTATTCAAATGACAGGAAGCGGAAGTCTTACAATGAAATATAAATGGGACAAGGCATGCTGGGAGGTTGCAGAACCTGGTGTGATACAATAAGATTTTCTTTGGGCTGGGTTTTTACCCACTTATTGGACCGGCTCTTTCCCCCGATCCTTGGACCGGCCCTTTACCCCCGCTCCTTGGACCGGCCCTTTCACCGGCTCCTTGGACCGGCCCTTTAACCCCGCTCCTTGGGCCGGCCCTTTAACCCCGCTCCTTGGGCCGGCCCTTTAACCGCGCTCCGTGGACCGGCCCGTTACGCCCGCTGCTTGGGGCGGCCCTTTACCCCCGCTCCTTGGACCGGCCCTTTACCCCCGCTCCTTGGACCGGCCCTTTACCCCCGCTCCTTGGACCGGCCCTTTACCCCCGCTCCTTGGACCGGCCCTTTACCCCCGCTCCTTGGACCGGCCCTTTCACCGGCTCCTTGGACCGGCCCTTTCACCGGCTCCTTGGACCGGCCCTTTCACCGGCTCCTTGGACCGGCCCTTTCACTGGCTCCTTGGACGGCCCTTTACCCCCACTCCTTGACCGGCCCTTTAACCCCGCTCCTTGGGCCGGTCCTTTAACCCCGCTCCTTGGGCCGGCCCTTTCACCGGCTCCTTTGACCGGCCCATTAACCTGCTCCTAGGACCATCCCTTTGGCTTTACACCCTGCAGAGGTGAGGAGTCTCCAGAGCCTGTGTGTGCGATACCATGTCATTACCATCTGCTCCCGCTCCAGCTCCTCTCTGAACCGGTCCTGTAGCTCCATGTGGGTCTCATGACGCTTCTGCTCCTCCAGCGCGGCGCGGGCGGCCGCATCCTTCAGTTGCTGCAAAAAAATATTTTAAAAAAATTTCTTTACCCAATTTACAGAAAAGAATTTCTCAAAGAGACATGAACCTTAGCAACAAATTTGCTGCTTATAAGATGCCCCCCCCCCCCCAGTGTCAAAGCTATAGAAAAAAAACACGCGCCACGACCCACGATGCTGAAACCGAGGTAACAGAACGAGCTACTCAGCAGCGCTGCGGTCCAGATACGGGACGGTGTCAAATTTGACTCAAATCCATGTGATTTAGATGGTCCGGAATCAAATTCTGGTGCAATTCGACCCTAATCCTTCATTGGTGTCGCGGTTTCTATGGGTTTCCATTTTCCCGGTGCTCCAGGAGTGGTGGAAATGACACCACCCTGGGAGCCCCGCTGGACTTGGACTGGACGCTATAAGAACTCTGACCCCACCTTAGGGTTAGCATCAGTTAGTCCTGAATTTGTTTAGTTGAACTGAACAGGGACTGATTTCTAACTCCTTTCTGTCTCAAAGAAAGCTGGGTGGAAATCAGTGGTCGCCGGGGTTGTCCTTAACGCTTTCCCAGACCCCCGACAAGGTGAAGCTCAACAGTTATGGACCAGAATCGCCTTTCAGGAACCTGGGAAAGCTGAGTGACGACCCCAGTGGGAGCACATTGGGGGAATGTTACTCTGTTTTCTTAGATCACTGACAATAGACTCTGTCCCTTTGGGACGTGGCGCTACTAAATGAGGTGCACGTCATGCAGGGGTCCTGGAAAGCTTGGTGACAACGCTAGGGGTGATCATATTAACTATAACCCAACTTTCCCAGAAAATGACAGAGCAGAGAACAGGACAGCCGAGCACCGAGGCGCCTCTCACCGTGCGCACTTGTTCCAGCTCCAGCTGCTTCATCTCGTTGGACGACTGCAGAACCTTCATCTTCCTCTCCAGCTCCTCCTGCTCGGCCAGGAGCTTCAGCCGCAGCGCTTTCCGCTTCTGTCGCGCGTCTTTGTGCGGCGAGGAGATCCCCATCTTCTGCAGGTTGACGACGGTCTGGATATCTGCAGAGAAGACTCATGTGAGACCCGCACAGACCGGGATTCTACAACACTTTAATGGGTTTTCCCCTAGACCTGGTCATAAAAGGCCCCAAATTGTGGCACAAACCGGTGCTTTTCAGAGACACAATTATTATAGGTTTTGGAGCGGGAAAAGGGCCCTGGGGGAACGGGGGACGGAGAGGAGGAAGACGGAGGGGCCCGGAGAGGAGAAGACGGAGGGGCCCCCGAGAGGAGAAGTCGGAGGGGCCCCCCGAGAGGAGAGGACGGAGGGGCCCCCCGAGAGGAGAGGACGTAGGGGCCCCCCGAGAGGAGAGGACGGAGTGGCCCCCCGAGAGGAGAGGACGGAGGGGCCCCCCGAGAGGAGAGGGACGGAGGGGCCCGGAGAGGAGGAGAGGGACGGAGGGGCCCGGAGAGGAGGAGAGGGAGGGGGCCCGGAGAGGAGAAGACGGAGGGGCCCCCCGAGAGGAGAAGACGGAGGGGCCCCCAGAGAGGAGAGGACGGAGGGGCCCCCGAGAGGAGAGGACGGAGGGGCCCCCGAGAGGAGAGGACGGAGGGGCCCCCCGAGAGGAGAGGACGGAGGGGCCCCCGAGAGGAGAAGACGGAGGGGCCCCGAGAGGAGAGGACGGAGGGCCCCCGAGAGGAGAGGACGGAGGGCCCCCGAGAGGAGAGGACGGAGGGGCCCCGAAAGGAGAGGACGGAGGGGCCCCGAAAGGAGCGGCCGGAGGGGCCCCGAGAGGAGAGGACGGAGGGGCCCCGAGAGGAGAGGACGGAGGGGCCCCGAGAGGAGAGGACGGAGGGGCCCGGAGAGGAGAGGACGGAGGGGCCCCAAGAGGAGAGGATTGAGGGGCCCAGAAGGGAGGACAGAATTGCCAGAGAGGAGTACGGAGGGGCCCAGAAGGGAGGACAGAGGAGTAAAATGAATATTCCCATTCACTGACAACAAGTAGAAAAAATTGCAACTTGTAAGTAACTAAAACAACCGTGCATCACCGAGCTGCAGGATTCATTATGGTTTCATTCACGTACTGACAGCACCGGGGGGATAGAAGTGGCCCCACTATTACCCATCTGCGTCCGCGCTCACCCTGTATCCACTCCTGTCTCTTCTTCTTGTCGGAGGCGCTGATCTCGTAGCTTTTATCCACACATTTCACAAGGAACAGACACTTCTTCCCATCTCTGTCCGGCAGCGACTACAAAACAACAACAATGAGGTCAGAGGGGTCACACGAGGGGGGAGGGGGGGGAGGCTGGAACGTTCCGCACTTGGACCATCGCTAAATTTGCTGTCCCTCCCCCTTGCACAGACAACACCACTACATTTTCAGGCCAAACCTTATTTACAGGCCCCTCTCGTACCCATAAATCATAAATGGCACTTAAAAAAAAATCATGTTTTTATGTAACCATATTCTCAAAAAAAAAAAAAGTAAACCCTTTTTTTTTTTACTTTCCTGGCGTCGTGGCTGTGTCAGGGCTTTTTATTTGCGGGACAAATTTATGTTTTCCTCGATATCGTGCTGGATTAAATTTTTTTTTATCAGTTTTTATTCAGTTTTTTTCTGACGATGGGTGAAGAAAGGTGAAATACCGGATTAGTGTTTATTTTTCGTGGTGCGGATAAAATAAAATAATAAAATAAAGATAATAAAAAATACATAAATGATATTTTAGGGATCGGATCGTTATGGTTGCGCCAAGACTTAATATCTGTATTTTTTTATTACATTTTTAATTGGGAAATTTGAGGTCTTGTATTTGTTTTTTTATTTTTTTTAATTTGCCTAAAAAAATTAGCTTTTTTTTTTTTTTTTTTTACCCAAAATGTGGAGCAAGATTATGCCATCGCTTCTATAAAACATAACACCTTACTGTATTGCTATGCATTATGGTCCATTGGACAGGCACCTAATAGACTTGTCTGTGGCCTAACAGGCTCCTGTATATGGCTATCACCCATGAGCACCACTGCAACACAATCACAGGGTGCCCATGTGTGTCATGACACCTGCAGTTGCAGCTCAACTATGCTTTACAGCCGGCTCCTGGTGGGGATGGGGCAGGCAAAGCCTCTGAGCGCGCACCCTCCAAGCACAATACACACCGACAGGGAGGCTTGCCAATTCTCCTGTTGGTCCGGAAGAATTGGTCAATGTGCTGCACTGGCCGCACTAGCATGTAATATGTAGGTCAGGTCAGGGCTCGAGTTTATAGAAAGGATGTAATGGAGCTAGAGAGAGTGAATAGACGAGCAACCAAACTTATAAGGGGAATGGAGCATCTTAGAGAGAGTGCAAAGATGAGCAACCAAACTAATAAGGGGAATGGAGCATCTCCGAGAAAGTGCAGAGATGAGCAAATAAACTAATAAGGGGAATGAAGCATCTCCGAGAAAGTGCAAAGACGAGCAACCAAACTAATAAGGGGAATGGAGCATCTCTGAGAAAGTGTAAAGACGAGCAACCAAACTAATAAGGGGAATGGAGCATCTCTGAGAAAGTGTAAAGACGAGCAACCAAACTAATAAGGGGAATGGAGCATCTCCGAGAAAGTGCAAAGACGAATTTAACTTATTTAGTTTTGGGAAAAAATGGCTCTGGGTGACATGATTAATTTATATATATAAGTATATATATGGCCTCTACAAAAATTATGGGGAAAAACTATTTCATGTTAAACTCCCTCAAAAGACAAAAGGGATGCTCCCTCCGTCTGATGAAAAAAAAGATTCCACCTCAAGAAGAGAAAATCCAACTTAAGAACTGTGAATCTGTGGACTAGTCTGCCTGAGGAGCTGGTCACAGCAGGAATAGTTGAGGATTTGAGGAAAGGCTTAGATAACCACTTACTACCTGGGGCGCACCCTCCAACCTCTGCCAGATACGCCGCTGCTCCTTTCTTTTCTGTGTCAGTCTCTACTGGAGTTTAAGGATTTTATTCCCTTAAGGTAAAAGCAATGACAGACCCAGGGCAGAGAATTAGGGAGACCCCAGATTTATCACCTGTGGCCACTTACACCCGGCGACATGTTACCTCCACACAGCAAGTCCCGTCCAGGTTGATGTCTCCTTTCTTATCCTTCAGATCCTCACTGATGTAATAGGATATGACGTTGGGTTTCAGGACAAACCAGCGCTCCGTCCAGTTCTTCCGCTTGTGGCCCTTCTTCCACAGATAGCCCTGCGCCGAGGGAGGAGAGATTTAAAATGGACAAAATGTATTTATTTCAGTGATTTTAGAAAATTGTTGTTTTTTTCTATTATAGAAAAGTAAAAAAGAAACAAACGATAAAAAAAAATCCATGAGAAAAGACAACGGAATGTTTCATAACCGGGTTGTAGTTTGTATAATCCACCAGCAGATGGCAGAAGAGTCTAACAGATGGAAAGACAGGTTGAGCAGTGAATGAAGCAGCCCCCAGGCCCAGGCACTAAATCTGGGCACCCGGGTACCTTCATAGCAAGGACCAGGCTCAGAGGGTGAACACACAGGGGGCCCATAGGTATTTTGGGCACAGAGCGTAGTGGAAGACAGACAGATAAAGGAAGTAAGAAGCATGTGCAGTAGCTGTAGGATGGGCCCCAAGAATCAACTTTCAAAATGGTGCCCCCAGATTTCAATGAAACCGGTGGGCCCCCCGAATCAACTCCCTGGTGAACCCCCAAAAACACTCCCATGGGGACCCCAAGAAACACTCCCTGGTGCCCCCAAAAATCAACTCCACTGGTGGCCCCCCAAGAATCATTCCACTGTGGCCCCAAGAATCAACTCCTGGTGGGCCCCAAGAATCCACTCCCCTGGGGGGGCCCCAAGAATAAAACCCACTGGGGTCCCCAAAATCAATCCACTGGGGGGCCCCAAAAGAACCCAAATTCCCTGGTGGGCCCCAAAAAATTAATCCCCAAATGGGGGGGGCCCCCCCAAAATTTTTCCCCAACTGGGGGGAAACCCAAAAAAACCCCTCCACTGGGGGCCCCCCAAGAATCAACCCCAATGGGGGGCCCCAAGAATAATCCCCAAGGGGGGGCCCAAGAATCACCCCCCCAAATGGGGGCCCTTTAAGAATCATCCCATGGCCCCCCAAAGGAATCATTCCACGGTGGCCCCAAGAATCATCCCCATTTTGGGGCCCCCAAGAACCCATCTCCACGGGGGTTTGGCCCCCAAAAATTTCTTTCTCCATTGGGGCCCCCAAGTTTTCCCCTCCACTGCTGGCCCCAAGAACCCATCCCCACTGTTGGCCCCAAAAAATCATTTTCCATTTGCGGGGCCCCAAAAATTTCTTCTCCCGGGGCCCCCCAAAAAACCATCTCCCCCTGCGGGCCCCAAGAATCACCCCATGCTGGCCCCAAGAATCTTCTCCCCCTGCGGGCCCCCAAGAATCATCTCCACTGTTTCGGCCCCAAAAGAATCACCCTCCACGGGGGGGCCCCCAAGAATCATCCCCAAATTGCGGGCCAAAAAATTTAATCCCCACCTGGGCCCCAAGAATCATCCCCCTGGGGGCCCCAAAAATCATCCTCCACTGCGGGCCCCCAAGAACCCATCTCCACTGCTGGCCCCAAGAATCATTTTCCACTGCGGGCCCCCAAAAATCTTTCCCCAAATGCTGGCCCCAAAACCCTTCCATGGGGGCCCCAAAATCATCCCCACTGCGGGCCCCAAGAATCACTCCACTGCGGGCCCCCAAAATAAACCCCATGCGGGCCCCCAAGAATCATCTCCACTGCGGGCCCCCAAAAAATTCATTTCCCTCTGGCCCCAAAATCATCTCCAGGGTTTGGCCCCAAAAAATATCCCCATTTGGGTGGCCCCAAGAATCATCCCCACGGGGGGCCCCAAAAAGAATCATCTCCCTGGGGGCCCAAAAAGAATCTTCTCCAGGGCCCCCCAAAGAATCTTTCCACTGGTGGCTCCAAAATCAACTCCCGGGTGGCTCCAAGAATCGCTCCAGGGGGGCCCCCAAAGAATTTTTCCCCACTGGGAACCCCAAAAATCATCTCCACTGGGGGCCCCCAAGAATCATCTCCACTGGGGGGCCCCAAGAATCATTTTCCACTGGTGGCCTCAAGAATATCTCCACTGGGGGCCTTCAAGAACTTTTTCCCATGGGGGCCTAAAGAATACCCCTCCCACTGGTGGGTCCCAGTACGACCCCCTGTGCAGCTCTCCATTTATGTGGAAAAAAAAACCCTTGCAGTTCAGGAGTCGATAAGTGGCTTTTACACCCAAAAAAAAACTGCAAAAAGGCCCAGCAACAAGCATGGAGCCGCAGTCTATCACCTCATCAGCCAGTTTCTATTCTATCTAACCATAGGACAAATGAGTGACCAGTGGTAAAAATCACCCTTTTACGGGATTATCCCCCCCTTTTTTCCTTTAGATTTCCAAAAAGCAAAATCTCCCAGTGGGACGTCATCCCCCTTTTGCTGGGGCAAGAGGTTTCCCTAAAAAGGACCCAGTTTGGCTGCAGCACGGGCCCCTCCCCCCTGTAGAGCGCACCCCTTAACTCCCAACCCTGCATTTTTTTTCCTTGGGGAAACTGGGTGGGGGGGCCCATTGTGCTGGGGGATCAGCTTTCCCAGGGAAAAAGATTAAGAAAAATTCAAAACCCAGAAAATTCCCAGTTTTACTGTGAAAACATCCAGTGACTGCGGAGAATCCTGTCCTCTCCAGAGAAAAGCTCTGGAATCCCCGGGGAGAGCCAGGAGTTCCCCTTCAGCCTCTGTACAATCCCCAGGGGCCCCGAAACTGAAATGACCCAGAAGAGCCAAACCTAAAACCGGGCTTCCAGGAGGGTCCAGCACCAGCTGGGTTGAAACACTTCATTGATGGCCATGGAAAAAGGGTTTGGTGGGGGTTTGGGTCCCCTTTACTGAACTAAACCGCCCCAATCGCTCGTTTCAACCCCCACGGGGGGGGAGGGGTCCCTTCTGTGGTCATGGAGATAAACTTATAGTCCTAAAAACGGGTTTTCTGCCACCGGCCCCAATCGCCTCCGTCAGCTTCTTCAGGAGATATTCAATTTTGCAGAGGAGCTTTTTCCCAAGGGTTTTTACTCAGTAAAATACAGCACTTAGGGCCAAGTTAAAACCCTTTGTTTTTACCCTTTCCAAGTGCGCTCACTATTTGCTGGTGTGGGTCACTGGTACATACATTACTTTTTTCCTGTACTGTTCCTGGGTTACACCCTGTGTTATCCTCCAGAGTTTGCACCCCATTTATTGGCTGGTGCAGTTACTGTACATACATTACTTACCCTTTGTACTGATCCTGATTTTTTTTTTACAATCCTGTTTTATCCTCCAAAAGCTCCCGCCCCACTTTTTCTGCTGGTGCAGTAACTGTCCCAAAAATAAACTTACCCTGAAACTGACCCTGAGTTACATCCTGTAAAATACTCCGGGCCCTGAAACTCACTATTCTCCCGGTGCATCACTGTGTACATACTTTAAATTATCCTGAAATGACCCTTTATTTTAAATCCTGAAATTATTTCCTCCAGAGCTGCATTTCCACTATTCTGTTTGGTGCGGGTCACGTACATACTTTAAATTACCTGTACGACCCCGATTTAAACATCCTGTTTTAAACCCTCCGGGGCTGCACTCACTATTCTGCTGGTGCAGTCATTTGTACATAAATTACTTATCCTGAAACTGATCCGATTTTACTTCCTGTTTACCCCCCCAGAGCTGCGCTCACTTTTTCTGCTGGTGCAGTCACTGTACAAAACTTTTATTTATCCTGTACTGTTTCCTGATTTACATCCTGTATTATCCTCCAGAGCTGCGCCACTATTCTGGGGTTGCGGTCATTGTACTTTAATTACTTATCCTGCACTGACCCTTTGATTTAAACCCCTGTATTACCCACCAGAGTTTGCGCTACAAATTTCTGCTGGTGCAGTCACTGGGGAAATTTACATGACTTATCCGTACTGATCCTGAGTTACACCCTGTTTATCCTCCAGAGCTGCGCTCCCCTATTTGCTTTTTTGAGTTAGGGGATAGCGGAGAGCTGTACTAGGATCAGCAATGCTGTGGGGCTCTTTCCACTACTTCCACAGTTCTCACAGTGCAGAGAACCTCGGGGGCGGGGCGGCTGCTCCTCGGTTTATGCCTATAACAAGAGACATTTAAAACCTATTCCCAAAATAGGTGATAAATCTCTAACCATTTGGGCTCCCGCTGCCGGACCCTCACTGATTTCTAAAATGAGGACCATGGTAGTCAGTCTGTCCTCATCGCTCTGGCACAGCGAGAAAGGTTTTGAATGGTGGTGGGGTCGAACAGACGCTCTGTTGCTCCATTCAAAATCTTTGGGAGCGAAGGGGATAGCGAGCGCTGTGCGAGGATCAGCATTGCTACAGGAGCTCTTGTGACTACAAATATTTCAGTGTAGTCCTACTGCAGAGAAGCTCAGGGGCGGGGCTATCGCTCCTCTGCTTACACCGCTGAGTAACAGGACATTTCTAACAGATTGCGACTTAAAGGGGCTGTGCCACAAAATATATCCATCACCTTTCCATGTGATGGTTTTGAATATTAAAAGATGAGGGTTCTAGTACTGAGACTTCCACCCATCGGTAAAAGGGGGACCCCAACAGCTGCCTTTCCTTGCCACGCTTGTGCAGGAGGAATTTTTTGGGACTGGACATGTTCGAAACAGGTCCCCCTGCTGATAGGTGAGTGGGAAAGGTAAGAACCTCAGGGGAGGGGCTACTGCCCGGGGGTTTTACCCCCGGAGAAAACCGTAAAATTCTAATAGTGGTGCCTTAAAGAGGGGTGTGTCAAAAAAAAAACAAAAAAAAACCCCCCATAACCTTTTCCCAAATGGGGTCAGGCGCCCTGTTGTGAAGAAAACCCCTCGGGGGGAGGGGCTATGCTCCTTGGTTTTTAACCCCCCCTTTGTTTAACAGTACAATTATAACAGATTGTGACTTAAAGGGGCTGTGCCACAAAAGACATCCATCACCTTTCCATGGAATCGGCAAAATGGGGACCCCAACACCTTTTTTTCCCTTGACAAAAGCCAGTGGGAAAAGGTTTAAAATGGCAGTAAATCGAACATGCGCTGCTGCGAGAGGTGACGGGATAGTTTGAGGCCCTCAAGGGGGGGGGGGGGCTATTTTCCCTTTTTTTACACCTCTGAGTATCAGTACAAAACTAATAAGGGGGACAAAAAAGGGGTGTGCCACAAAAGACACCCACCCCCCTTTCCATGAGGTAAAGGGCGACTGCAATAGCCGAGAACCTCAGGGGAGGGGCTACTTCTCCTTGGCTTACCCCCCTGATTAACAGTACAATTATAACAGATTGGATTTAAAAAGGGGCTGTGCCAAAAAAAGACACCCCACACCTTTTCCCTTTTCGATAGGGGGAACTAACCCCTTTGTCCTTCCTTGCCACAATGCGAAAGCGGGGGAAGGGTTTGCATGGAGCAGTAATCAAAGAGGCACACTGCTGATAGATGAGAACCTCAGGGAAGGGGCTATGCCCCTTTTTTTTAACGCCCCTGGGGAAAATATTACAATTCTAAAAAGATTTTTAAATTTCCCACCCCTGTGAGAAACACTGGCAAGAGGAAAAGTTTTATACGATGGGGCATATTTGATTTTATTGATGTCCCGGGGTTATTTTGGCCCAACAAGAAAAAGGGCGCAGGGGCCCCAATAGGCCCCAGAACAACCAAGAACTCTAGGACTATCCCAGTATCAGTGCAGGGCCCCCGCCCCCAAACCCGGGCATTACCCAAATTGCCCTTTTGTGGGTCCGGCCCGGGTTGCGGCTCAAAACCCCCGCGAGTCCATGAGCGTTTTTGTGGTGCACAGGAAGACGCAGGATCTGGGCTGTGATAAGATTCTGGTTTCCTGTCTGAGACAGTGGAGATGACGACACAGGAATATTTTTGTCCCATGAGAACCCAGGACCCTTGAGTCCCCCGCAGCTGCGGCCCCGGCGACACTGCGGGGGCAAGTGGGGGGGGGGTTTTTACTTTGGGGGCCCCTGGGGGGGCCCCTTTCAAAATTTTCAATTTTTGTGGGATGAAAGGGGAAAGCCCCTGATCCCGCTTGAAATGGTAACAGACCCTCAGCTGCGGGGACTTATCAGGCCCACCGAATAATGATAGAGGCTAAAATCTGTTTGGTCTGTAATACGTTACACTTCCTCTCATTTCACAATCTGTTATTTGTGCACAAAAACCGGAAAACCCCCAAAATTTTTTTTAAAAGTTCAATGGAGATGAGAAATCTAAAAAAAATGGATCGAAACCAAAGGGGAAATTTTTCATTTGGAGAGAAGGGGATAATTTATTTGATGGGTTTGTCGCACCCCAATACCCCTTTGTTGCTGGTTGGTAGGTATTTAAGGTTTTGATGGGTTTGTTTTTGAAACCAAAACCCCTCTTTGCTGGCTTGGGGGGGTTTTAAAAGGGTTTTAATAGGCTGTTGCACATATACCCATAAATTGCTGGTTTGGGTTTGGGTTTTATAATTTGTTTGGGCTGTCTGCAAAAATATCCCCAATTGCGGGTTTGGGTGGGAAATATAGGTGGGGTTTAGGCTTTTCCGGCAACATATCCCTCATTCCCGGGCTTGGTGGGGTTTAAAATAATGTGGGGTAGGGCTTTCTGCCACCTTTTCCCTCATTGCGGGCTTGGTGGGTATATAAATTTTAATAGGCTTTTCTGAAACACATACCCCTCTTTTGGCGGGGCATGGGGGGTATATAAGGTGTGATGGCTGCTCCCCAAAACATTTCCCTCTTTGGCGGGTTTGGGTAGGTATATAATGTGTGTTAGGTTTGGTCTGCACACATATCCCTCATTGCTGGTTTGGGTGGGTTAAAATAAGGTTGTTTAGGCTGTTGCACAAGACCCCTTTTATTGCTGGTTGGTGGGTATTTTAAGGTGCGAAAAGGCTGCCCTTGCACACATATCCCCCCATTTTTCCGGTTGGTAGGTATTTAAGGTGTGTTTGGGGCGTCTGCCAAAATATCTTCATTGCTGACTTGGGGGGTATAAAAAGGTTTTGATTGGCTGTCTGTACACTTACCATCATAGCTGGCTTGGTGGGAAATAAGGTGATGTTTAGGTGCCCCTATCACTTTGCTAACTTTTTTGGGGTTTATATAAGTTTGGGGATTACAAAAGAACAAAAAAAACGGGAGGGGGGCGCTTTTAAATAAAAGAAGTACATCCAATAATGAGGATTAAAATAAAAACACCCATAGTCACCACACTGCTCACCCTTAGTGGTTATGCTAGGGGGAGCCCCCCAACACTGCCCAGGCCCTCACTTTGAAAAAAACCTCAGTGGGGGTCGCGTCAAAGCACTAACCCCAAAAAAGGTTGCTAAAATCAGTATAAAAGCATTGAAAAAACAAAAAACCTCTTTTTAAAACTCAACCGTTTTTTTGCCCCCCAGCCCCAATTCAGGCTTAACCATAAAATATCTGAAACAAAAAACCAGAGGAGCACCCGCGCCCCATTTTTTTGGTGGGGAGGTGCCCGGGCGACTACGAAGGGGCCAAAGGGAGCAGCTCAAAGGCAAAATGGCCCAAAGGGCACCCGTGTAGCTGGTGTCTGTGCTGCACACAGAGGATGCTGTTGCCAGTCAGAGCTGCAATCATAATTCTGCCATTGTCCAGAGGATGCAACTGTCATGGTCTTATGTTTGCTGTAATCTGCAACTCGGAAACGGTACTTTCCCTATGGGGGTAACCCCCTGCTCCCTATAATAAGTCTGATGCGGGCTTCTAAAAAAAAGTATTTTTTAAACCCGTGCCCCCCGGCGTGGGGGCTTTTTGTCACGTATTTTTGTACAAGCTTCATTTGCACAAATATTTGCCCCTTTTCATCATTCTTGCGGCGCTCTCTCTTTTTTTGCGGGGGACTTTGGGTTTGAGCAGCCGGTAAAAATTTTTTACCAAATTTTCCCCCAAAAAAATTTTGGCGGAAATTGTAGTAGAAATTGCGCCCAGAATTCCATCCCCGGCACCCCGGGGGTTATTTATAAACTGCCCCATCCTTTTCCCAATTTCCGCCACATTCCGCCCATAGAATTTTAAGTGACATTTTTGCTTGTTCTGATACTTGATCCCTGAAGTCTATGACTTTCCTCTAAGATACACAGGGGGTCTCCTGATGAGTAAATTAAATGTAGGGGGCGGAGTCAAAACCAGATTTGCATAAAATGAAAACCCGGTGTCACTGACCTCTTCCGGGACAATGGTGAGCGGATATTTGTCATCTGACAGGAAGTTGAAGATGGTCCACACCTTGAAGGCGCTGGGCCTCCCTCGAAGGGAAAAAGGGGGGTCTTTACCAAATTTTTTCTTGGCGCAGAGAGGGCCAGACAACCCAATTTTTTAAAATCCACCTTGTTGAAATCTCCTTGTACCTAAAAATAAAATAAAGCAGAAAAAGCTTAAGTGACTTGAAATGTTTCAAAAAATTACTGAGATTTCTATTCTAAATCATAAAACAACTAGTAGGTACTAGATCCAGGGACTGCGACTGTAACACGGCACAGTGGAGTGAGGGTTTGGGTGAAAGGGTTCCTTCTTCCCCCCCCGGGGACGGACTTTTGTTTAGGAGGGCCCCTCTTTATTCACGGGGTGAGTGGGTAAATTTTGGGTGCCACGGGGGCCCGGGGCACAGTGTCCTCTAAAAGGGGAAAAAACCATTAGAAGTCTCCCTCTATTGACCCACATATAGAAATGTATTTGTGTATCACCCGGGGCCCCCCAACCACCCCAAGGGGGCAGTATTTTTGTTACAAAACGGGCATAGGGCATGCTAAGGGATTTTATATGCTTAGAAAACCCGGGCCCCCAAACCCAAACATTTTTGTTTCTTGGATGCCCCGGGAGCCCCCCGTGGGGGTTGATTAAGGGGAGATCATCTCCTCTGGTGGGGACTAAGAATCAACTTCACCGTTGGACCCACGAAAACAAACCCCCCCGGTTTGGAAAAACCCAAAAATCAACCCCACCGGTGGAAAAAAGAATTTAAAAACCCCCCCCGGTGGAAACCAAAAATAAACCCCACCGTGGAAAACCAAAAAATCAACCCCCACCCGGGGGCCCCCCCAATCAACTCCCCCGGTGGCCCCACGAATCAATCCAAACCCTTTGGCCCACAATCAACTCCACCGTTGGGCCCCCACGAACAAATCCCCCCCCTTGGCCCCCCCAATCAATCCCCGTTGGCCCCCCCGAATCAACCCAAAGTTGGCCCCACGAATCAACTCCCACCGTTGGGCCCCCCGGAAACCAAATCCACCGTTGGCCCCACAAATCAACCCCCACGGTTTTGGGCCCCCAATCAACCCACCCCTTTGGCCCCCCAAAAAAAACTCCAACCCTTGGCCCCCCAAAAAACAACTCCACCTTTGGGCCCCCCAAAATTAAAATTCCCCCGTTGGGCCCCCAAATCAAATCCACCGTTTGGGCCCCCCAAATTTTAACTCCCCCCCGTTTTCCCCCAAAAAATCAACCCCCACCCTTTGGGCCCCCCAAATCCCAAATCCACCCTTGGCCCACAAAATCCAACTCCACCGTTTGGCCCCCCACAAATCAAAATCCCCCGTTTTGGCCCCCAAAAAATAAATCCACCGTTTGGCCCCCCCCCAAAACAACTCCCCCCTTGGCCCCAAAAAATCAAACCCACCGTTTTGGGCCCCCCAATTTAAACTCCACCGTTGGCCCCACAAATCAAAATCCCCCGTTGGCCCCACCCAAAACAACTCCCCCGTTGGCCCCCCCAAAACAACTCCACCGTTGGCCCCAAAAAATCAATCCCCCCGTTGGCCCCACCCAAAACAACTCCAACCCTTTGGGGCCCCCCAAATCAACTCCACCCTTGGCCCCCCCAAATCAAATCCCCCCGTTGGGGCCCCAAAAAATCAACTCCACCGTTTGGCCCCCCAAATCAAATCCAACCCCCTTGGCCCCACAAATCAACTCCACCTTGGCCCCACCAAAATCAACTCCACCGTTGGCCCCAAAAAATCAACTTCCCCCGTTGGCCCCCCAAACAAAATCCCCCCGTTGGCCCCCCCAAAACAAAATCCCCCGTTGGCCCCCCAAAAAAAACTCCACCCTTGGGCCCCCAAATCAAAATCCACCCTTGGCCCCAAAAACAACTCCAACCCTTTGGCCCCCAAAAAATCAAAATCCCCCGTTGCCCCCCAAAACAACTTTCCCCCGTTGGCCCCAAAAAATTTAACTTCCCACCGTTGGGGCCCCCCAAAATTTTAACTCCCCCCGTTGGCCCCAAAAAATCAACTTTCCCCCGTTGGGCCCCCCAAAAAACAATCCAAACCCTTGGCCCCCCAAATCAACTCCAAACCGTTGGCCCCCCAAATCCCAAATCCACCCTTGGCCCCCCCAAATCAACTCCAAACCCTTGGCCCCCAAATTTAACTCCCCCTTTCCCCCCCAAAATTTAACTCCCCCGTTGGCCCCACAAATCAATCCACCGTTGGCCCCCCCAAATCAAAAATTCCCCCTTTTCCCCCCAAATCAACTCCACCGTTGGCCCCCACAAAATCAACTCCACCCTTGGCCCCACAAATCAAAATCCACCGTTGGCCCCACAATTAACTCCAAACCCTTGGCCCCCCCAAATCAACTCCCCCGTTTGCCCCCACGAATCAACCCCACCGTTGGCCCCACGAATCAACTCCACCGTTGGCCCCACGAATCAACTCCACCGTTGGCCCCACAAATCAACTCCACCGTTGGCCCCCACAAATCAACTCCACCGTTGGCCCCACAAATCAACTCCACCGTTGGCCCCACGAATCAACTCCACCGTTGGCCCCACAAATCAACTCCACCGTTGGCCCCACAAATCAACTCCACCGTTGGCCCCACAAATCAACTCCACCGTTGGCCCCACGAATCAACTCCACCGATGGACCCCATGAATCGACTCCACCGATGGACCCCATGAATCAACTCCACCGATGGACCCCACCAATCAACTCCACCGTTGGCCCCACAAATTCAACTCCACCGTTGGCCCCACAAAATCAACTCCACCGTTGGCCCCACAAATCAACTCCACCGTTGGCCCCACAAATCAACTCCACCGTTGGCCCCACAAATCAACTCCACCGTTGGCCCCACAAATCAACTCCACCGTTGGCCCCACAAATCAACTCCACCGTTGGCCCCACAAATCAACTCCACCGTTGGCCCTCAAATCAACTCCACCGTTGGCCCCACAAATCAACTCCACCGTTGGCCCACAAATCAACTCCACCGTTGGCCCCACGAATCAACTTCACCGTTGGCACCACGAATCAACCCCACCGTTGGCCCCACGAATCAACTCCACCGTTGGCCCCACGAATCAACTCCACCGTTGGCCCCACGAATCAACTCCACTGGTGGGCCCCAAGAATCAACACCACTGGTAGGCCCCAAGAATCATCTCCACTGGTGGGCCCAAGAATCAGCTCCACTGGTGTGCTCCAAGAATCAACTCCACTGGTGGGCCCCAAGAATCAACACCACTGGTAGGCCCCAAGAATCATCTCCACTGGTGGGCCCCAAGAATCAGTTCCACTGGTGGGCCCCAAGAATCTCCCACTGGGGGGCCCCAAGAATCATCCCACGGGGGGCCCCCCAAGAATCATTGAATTTGGGGGGCCCCAAGAACATCTAACTGGGGGGCCCCCAAAAAAATCACTAAAAATGGGGGGCCCCCAAAACCCATCTCCACAGGGGCCCCGGGCCCCAAACCCCCCATTTGGGGGGCCCCCAAGAACCCACCCCCACGGGTTGGCCACAAGAACCCACTATGATTTAAGGGGGTTAAAGTTAAATGTAAAACAGTATGCTTGAGCCCCCCCCTAGGGGTGTCATGTATCCAGTACCCCTGATAAGAAAAGGGGGCCCCTTTAAACCCCAAAAAAAAGGGAATCGAAACAAATTTTAAAAAGCTTTTTTTAAAATTGAAAGCGGGACCCCCTTTTTCATTATTTAGTCATCCCCAAAAAAAGGGGGGTTTTACTCCTTCCCACTTCCCCCCCTACCCCTCCCCTTTTTTTTTTTTAACCACAAGCCCGGTTAAATCATCCTCGGGTTGTAACTTAAACAGTTTTTGAGCGGGAATTGGGGCCCCAAAAACCTTGAAGGCTCTTGATGACCAGGTTTTGGGGCCACGCAAAAAAAATTTAATGGGAAAAAAATTTTGGGGCCCATTGGGGAAACGGAAGCTGGGGGGGCCATTTTTCCCGCCTGGGAATCGGGTTCTGAGATAAAAGGGGGTTTCCGCGGGCCGGGGGCCGCACCCTCGCCCACGGGAAAACCCCTTTTTTTCCCCCCCTTTTCCTTCTCTGCAAGTTTAAATTTTTAAATCTTTTAAACATCTGTGAAAATCTTGGCCGCGCTCCCCCCGAGGGCCTAAAAAAAGAGGGGCGCCCGGGGAATGTTAAAAAAACTCCCCGTTTTCTTTGGAATGGGACGCCTGTGGTTACAGCAACGAGAAGCAGAAACCTTCCCCGAGGGGTAAGTCCGTGACCAAAAAGTGGTCAGGAACCCCTGAGCTGTACAGAGAGGAGAGACCCCGACCCCCAAAACCGCACTGCTGACAACAAAATAGTGAACGGAGCAAGGGAACGGGGAAAACCTTGTTATTCCATAAAGGTTTTGTCTATATGGTTTCTCTTCACCTCCAGAGCTGTATTCAAACTTTGCTTTTTTAAATCTTCTAAGTGAACACCATTTTTTTATTGTTAAAACGGAAAACTAAACAACAGCTTCAGTTATGTCACTATTACTCACAATGTATTGCATCCTGGGAATAGAAATAAGCAGAATTAAGAGTTTAGCTGTGAAGGTGAATGGAGAAAAAAAAATATTTAGACAACTCCAAATCAGCACAACCTGTATAGACAAGAGAGGCTCTGACCCCCAAAACCGAACTGCCGACAGCAACATAGTGTACAAACTAGAGAAAAGATATTTTCCCAAAATGTTTGTTTTCCAAAGCGGGTTATTATTGGTTTCTCTAGCACCCCATCTTTTTCCCAAATTTCTCTGGGTTATCTTTAAATAGAATACATTTTTTATCCAACAAGAACTAGGGGGCCCCCAACTTCTTTTTATTCACTGTTCTCCACAATGCACTGTACTCTGGAAATTTAAAAAACCGCGGGTTTTCAGTTCAGTTTGGGGGGGTGAAGGGGAAAAAATTTTTTAAGCAACCAGAACATACAAGCTGTTAGCAGGAAGGGGCCTGACCCCCCGAACCGCACTCCTGACAAAAAAATGTTGATACAGAACATGTTGGGTAACTGCAAAAAATTATTATTTACGCAAAGCGTTTTCATATGGTCTTCTCTAGTCACCTCCAGTGCTGTATTCAAACTTCTGCTGGTTGATCTTAGAAATAGAATACCATTTGTTTATTTTCTGACAGGAAACTAAGCAGCACCTCAGGTATCTCACTCTTCTCCACAATGCATTGCAGTCTGGTGGCAGAAATCAGCAGAATTAGGAGTTTAGCTGTGAAGGTGAACGGAGAAGAAATTTTTAGACAACTCAAAATCAAGTCAGGCTGTATAGACCGGAGAGGGTCTGACCCCATCACCGCACCCCTGACAACATATCAGTGTAAAAATCCACTTAAAATGTTGAGTAACCACAAAAACTGTACTTTTTTTAATTCAATTTCTTTCCTTCTCCGTTCACATCCGCAGATAATCTCCCAGTCCTGCTGGATGCTGCGGCTCCGGGGGCGGAGGGACACGAGGGGCAATCATTTTAATTTTTCCAACAAGTTCTGTAGATCTGTACACGGATGTGTTGGTCGGAAGATCAGCTACTTAATACAAGATGTATGTTCTAAAAGGCTCATGGGACAAGAGCCAGGAGTTCCACAGGACTCAGCAGCGCCACCTACTGGATGTAGCCTTCTTCACTTCTAGCCTTGCAATGTGTATAGGTTTAGAGCCAAACCATATGCTCATCTGCAGACAGCTGTTTTGGAGTGTTGCCCCTCTTCTGTGCAGGGTAGGATACTGGTTGGTTGGTTGGAGGCTCTAGGGGTTGCTAAAGAGCGGTAATGGTTGCACCATGTAGGTGTGGAGACTTTTGACAGGATAGAGCTACAGGTCCCCCCCCAACCCCCTCCAGAGATGCTTGGGCTCCCGTATATCAGTAAGCGACGCTCTAGGGATGGGTCCAGGGCAAGAAATGCTAATTGTAACCTCTTTCTGCCCAAAAAGTAAGAGTCTTGGGGTCTGTGACAAAGAGTCTGCAGGAGAGCCCCTCTAACAGAGGAGATCCGCCATCCAGGAGTCATGAGAAAGAGGAAGCCCCCGAGGGAACAAAACAGAGACAGACAGAACGGCCGAAGGCGGCGACCCGATGACTTATAATTACCGGGGATATTTATAATATGGAGGGAGGATCCCGAGACGACATGAATCAGAGAGGAAGCTGCGCGGACGCCCGTCCTCCACACCGAGAGCCCCAGACTCACTCCTTATAGATCTATATACTACAGGGGTGTATAGAATGGCAGAGGATATTATAGGGGTATAAGATACTGTTGCCGGTCGTCTGGCACACAGACCGCGCTGATGTCACCGGTTCCGAATGCTCTGTGGGGACACGCGGCGCCTCTCACCTCCCGATGCCTGGAGATGTGCCGCGTCTTCATCCGGCTCCGAGGGCATTGGTCACAATGAAGCTCATCAGTCTGTGATGGAGACAAAGGACGTTCACCTCTTTGCCTTTCTGTGCCTCTCCAAGTCTCTCCGATACAACCTGATGATGACTCTGAGCTCTGTGGTTTGCAACGTTTTCAGTGTTTTCTCCGCTCCAGATAACAGAGCACAGAGGGCAAGAGCCGCTCCCGGGACTGTACAAACAGCTGCTCGTCTGAGCGCACACAGACCTCTCCCTGCAGGTGCACAGCTCTGTAACAGCAGGGAAACAAGGGCGCAACCGAAAAAACTGACCCCCTCCTTCAATCACTTTTCTATAGTTTAAACCATAAAATGGAGTCACAGTTTCCTTTTCCCGTATGATCCTAGTTACTCCTTTTTTTATATCCCGAGCTGCGCTCATATTTGCTGGTGCATCATGTGTACATACTTTTTACCTGTACTGAACCCGGGTTAACCTGTTTTTTATCCTTCGAGCGCGCTCACTATTCTGCTGGTCAACACTTACTTTCATTCTTATATGTATGATCCCGAGTTAAAAACCCCGTATTATCCTCCCCGGCTGCGCTCACGTTTTTGCTGGCAAGTCACGGACATATATTATATCCCCGCATGTTTCCCGATTCATCCTGTATTATACCCCAGACTGGCTACTATTCTGCTTGCAGTACTGTTACATAATTTTCTTACCTGTACTGATCCTGAGTTACATCCTTTTATCCCCCCGGGGTCATCCCTATTTTGCGGGGCAGTCACTGTACATTCATTACGACCTGTAGGACCCTGAGTTAATCCCTGTATTTTCCCGCAGGCTCTCCTATTCTCTGGGGCGTCACTGTACATACATTACTTATCCTGTGCTGATCCTGAGTTACATCCTGTTTTATCCTCCAGAGCTGCGCTCTCTATTCTGCTGACTATTATTAGAAACATTCCGAAAGCTTGTGGACTGAAACCTTCCTGCTATAGTTTGGGGGGCAAATACTTTTTCTCTACATCAGGTGAATGTACGATATTTCTTGTAAAAGCGACAATTCCCAGAATGCAAAATACTCAGAAAGGTCTTTTGTCCCCGGGAAAACGTGGCCCACTTGGTGGTTCTTAAATATCTTTCCTCGTTTGCCCCCATCGCTCTTCTGCTCTGAGTAACGAAATTTTTCCCATGTGTTCGCCATTTTAAGACAATTTCCTTCATATTTTTGGGGGCATTTAAAGACGACTTTGGAAATCCGTCCTGATGCAGGAAGCTCTGAGCTGTCCAGGAGGCGCCGGAGACAAACAGGGGGTTCACTCACTCCACCGGTCAGTGTCCATATTGGGCCAAGTGTCGGAATGGGTTTGGTGGAACCCCCCCCAGTGGAATGTTTTTTGGGCCCACCGTGGAATGATTCTTTGGGGCCCCCCAAGTGGGAAAAAGATTCTTGGGGCCCCCCATGGAATGATTCTTGGGGCCCACCAGTGGGATGACTTTGGGCCCCCCCCAGGGAGATGATTTGGGCCCCACCAGTGGGGGGATGATTTTGGGCCCCCCCCAGGGGGAGAGATTCTTGGGCCCCACATGGGGATTTTCTTGGGGGCCCCCCGTGGAGATGATTCTTGGGGCCCCTTTTGGGGATGATTTTGGGGCCCACCTGTGGAATGATTTGGGGGCCCCCTGTGGAAATGAGTCTTGGGGCCCCCTGTGGGATGAGTTTGGGGCCCCACCTGGAATTTAGTCTTGGGGGGCCCCCCAGTGGGGATAGTCTTGGGGCCCCACCAGTGGGGATGAGTCTTGGGGCCCCACCATGGAGATAGTCTTGGGGCCCCCCCCAGTGGAGTGATCTTGGGGCCCCAACCCGGGGGGAGTTTGGGGCCCCCCCATGGAGTATCTTGGGGCCCACGTGGAGAGATTTTTTGGGCCCCACGTGGAAAATGATCTTGGGGCCCCCCCAGTGGAGATAGTTTGGGCCCCACAGTGGAGAATGGGGTCTTGGGCCCCCCATGGAGATGAGTTTGGGCCCCCCATTTGGGGAGAGTTGGGCCCCAACCCGTGGAGATGAGTCTTGGACCCCACCAGTGGAGCATTCTTTTAACCACCAGTGGGGCGGGTTCTTTGGGCCCCACCAGGGAAGGATTTTACCCCCCCATGGAGCGGATCTTGGTTCCCCCCCAGTGGGGGCGGAGTCTTGGCCCACCATGGAGGGGAGTCTTGGCCCCACCCTGGGGGTGAGCTTGGGCCCCCATGGAGATGAGTCTGGTCCCCCCCAGGGGGAGAGTCTTGGTCCCCACCCGTGGATGGTTTGGGCCCCCCAGTGGAGAAGTTTGGTCCCCACCAGTGGAGATGAGTCTTGGTCCCACCATGGAGATGAGTCTTGGGCTCCACCATGGAGATGAGTTTTGGGGCTCCCACCAGTGGGAAAATGAGTCTTGGGCTCCACCAGTGGAGATGAGTCTTGGGCTCCACCAGTGGAGATGATTCTTGGGGCCTACCAGTGGAGATGATTCTTGGGGCCCACCAGTGGAGGAGTTTCTTGAGGCCACCAGTGGAGGTGTTTCTTGGGGGCCACCATTGGAGGCGTGTTTCTTGGGCCCCCATGGAGGTGTTTTCTTGGGGCCACCAGTGGAGGTGTTAGTTGGGGCCACCAGTGGAGGAGTTTCTTGGGGCCACTCATGGAGGTGATTTTCTTGGGGCCACCAGTGGAGGAACTGTTTTCTTGGGGCCCAGGCACCAGGTGGAGGAGTTTCTGGGGCCTATTCCATGGAGGTGTTAGTTGGGGCCCACCATTGAGATGTGTTTAGATTGGTGAGGACCTAAACATGTAGTGTATTTCTCTGGGGCCAGACCATAGAGGTGTTAGTTGGGTGCCACCAGAGAGGTTGGATTTCTTGGGCCAACCAGTGGAGGTGTTTCTTGGGCCAAAACCACAGCGGAGGTGTATTCGTTGGTAACGCCACCTTGGAGGTGTATTCTTGGGCCAACAGTGGAAGGTTTTCTTAGGGTCACCACAACCAGTGGAGGTGTTAGTTTGGGCCTACCATTTGGAGGTGGATTCTGGGGCCACCAGTAAAGGGACAGTTAGTTGGGGGCACCAAGTAGAGGTGTAATCTTTTTCTTGGGGCCACCAGTGGAGGGTTTACTCTTGGGGCCACCAATGGAAGGTGTATCTTGGGGCCACCAGTGGAGGTGTATTTTTTGTGGGCCACCATGGAATTGATTCTTGTGAGCCTTTGTGCTCCTGAAAAGAGGTTGCAGCGCACAAGCCAAACACACATTGTTGGTAAAGGTTTAAAGCCTGAGTATTTTGAGCGAGTGAACGATTCGTGCGAGTTTGATTGCCTAAAGTGTGTTTCTTCATTAAGTGTCTTCAGATGACATTAAGATTGAGGAGACTATAAGATTTAGTGGGAGTTTATTAGGGGACATGTATTGTATCGCTTTACTTATTATAAAGTAATTCATATATCACTTTTGTAACACCCATGAGTTCTCATGTTTGACAATGCTGTCCAGTGCACAAACCTGTGCAATGTATGCCCATCCTTGAGCAACAGTTTCGCAGGGTGGAGCACACAGCACATTTAGAAAGCCCGACATCCTGATAGCGATCAAAATGAGCAAGTAGGCGACACTGAGATCCAATGGCAACGTTGGAAGCGAGCTACGGCTGCCACTGAGCAAATCACACTCGCAGTTGATGCTGGGGAGGCTGCGTGCAGCATGGAGGTGCAGGGAGGGTGGCAGCATGGAGGTGCAGGGAGGGTGGCAGCATGGAGGTGCAGGGAGGGTGGCAGCATGGAGGTGCAGGGAGGTGCAGGGAGGGTGGCAGCATGGAGGTGCAGGGAGGGTGGCAGCATGGAGGTGCAGGGAGGGTGGCAGCATGGAGGTGCAGGGAGGTGGTAGCATGGAGGTGCAGGAACATGAGGCAGCTAATTGGTAACAGTAAGAAAGAAGGGCATAGGGAAGATTGTCATGCTATGTCCTAAAACGGAACACCCCAACAAATTGCAAGATTGGCAGATGGGGGGATATCAGCCTCATAAATAGCGTTGCTGCAGCAAGACCACTAACCCCCTGTTCTGCTCCAGTAAGATGGGAATAGCGCGATTTGCAGGTTCAGTCTAGACAGTTGCTAGAAGTTGGAGACTCCATTTATTAGGGGCACAGACAGGGCAATCTCTTAGCCACCAAGACCGGGATCTGCCGAACAGTGTGTTTGTTACCTGGGGCCCCGTGTTCGACAGATCAGCGGATTCGGGTTGACAGATTGCCTAGGTTGGGCTGGGAGAATACCAGCTGTCATGGTCCACATTGGCACCAATGACAAAGTTTATAGGTAAGGAGTGGTCCTAAAAAGATTTCAGACTTATGTGTCCAAAGCTCAAGGCAAGGACCCTCCAAGGGGAATATTTTCAGAAATAATTACACTTTCCACAACGCCACACCAGAGAGGCAGCGGGAGATAAGAGAAGTGATCAAAGTGGCTCAAAAATTGCGGTGGTAGGAAAGCGAGGATTTGACGGTTTTTGGAGAACTGGGCTGACTTCAGTCTTGCGCTACAGGCCCTCTAATGCTAGGGGATGGCGGCTTGCACCTTACATGGAGGAGGGTGCAGCCTGTAATGAGGGACAAAATGGCCAGGGAAGTATGGAGAAAATTTAGAACTAGGACCTGGGGGGGGGGGGGGGAGGGTAACTACACATATAGCATACAAGATAAGTGAAGATAAGAGTCTGGGTAATCTATGAAACAAGTTTGAAAACTGGGGAGGATTGGAGGGAGGAGTGGTGTAGCAATACATGATAAAAAGATCAGGTATAAAGGATAAAAACTGAAAAAAATCTAAAATTTTGCATGCTGACCAAACTGCCAATGGAGTCTGACCAACAAAAACAATGAACTCAAGATATTAGAATAGCTGAAGAAAAAATAAAACATAGAGGGGAGTAACTGAACATGGCTGGACGAGAGCTAGACTGGGCGGTTAACTTACTACGTTACAGTCCATTTAGAAAGGATCTATAAAGTACCGGAAAGGGGAGGTGACTGTTCTCCATGTAACAAATCCAGTCCTGAAAGAAGCCAACACAGCGAGTGAATATAGATCAGGATACAGGTAATGAACATGTAGGATCATTATGGGTAAATACTATCATGGTTGTAACATAACAATATAATACTAATAGGTGTTCAGCTAATAGGCCCCCAAATATAACAGAACCCATGAACAGATGTACTACCTCATAAGCAAATAGATGAGTGGCGCTAATCAGAATGAGGTTATTATAATGGTCGAACTTTAACTACCCTACATCAAGTACTGGGAAATACTGAACTGGTGTTAGCTCTCATAAAGGAAACAGGATTTTAGTCAATTCTAATGTATACTTACCTATTGCCAAAAGGTGCAGGAACCAACTAGAGAAAGGCCCCTTCTAGACCTAAATATTAACTAATAACATTGACTAGAGTAACAAAGGGTTTCAGGTTGAGGGCACCTATGGGAATATTGACCATAATATAAATAAATCTATCCGTTTATTCCTCAATACAGATTTTTTTGATCAATAGGAGCCACAAAAACACTGAATATCTCTTAAGGATAGGGGCTAAAATTTTATTCTGCTTAGAGCGAGGCCCTAAACCGTATTGGACTGGGACAATGTGTGTTTAAATATGCGAGAACTAATTACATAATAGTGGGAATAATTTTAAAAACACTCCTAGGCTACCAACGTGTGAGAGTACATACCTTATGGGTAAAGAAAAAAATTAGAAAATACAGGAATACCTCAATGATGGACTCAACAGGGATGTAAAAGAGAGCAAATAAAAAACAAAAAGAAAGCGTATTACACGCTACTAAAACAGGAGGAGCAGTGAAAAGGCACTCAAGAAGCTATAAAGGAAACAAATAAAATGTGTAAAAAAACGGAAGCAAAGCTGAGACGAAAGACGTAATTGCAAAAAAAGTAAAACAAACCCCAAATATTTTTTAACTCAAATAAATATAAAGAAGATAGAAAACAGAAAATGTAGTCCCTATAAAAAATACTCAGGAGAGAACAGTAGTGGGTGAAGAAAAAAAGACAAACGTTTTAAACATCTTTTTCTCCACATGTAAATTACCGAGAGGATGACCTTCCTGTTGAACTGCGAGGGATGAGGTAAACTCCACTTAAAGTATTCTTGTCTAACCAATATGCAAGTGCAGCTCCGTCTTAGGAAATTAACAAATAGCAAATCCCCAGCGGTCCAGATGGCTATACACCCACGGAGGTCCTAAGGGTAGTTAAGTGCATGACATAGATAGGCCCCTATTCACTGAAATATACGATGTAACTGTCCTAATAATGGGGGTAAGTCCCTAAGGCGAGAGAGCGCATACAAGATGGAATAGGTGCCTAATATACAAAAAGGGTCAAAAAGTCTGACCATGAAACTAAATGCCCGGTAGTCCTTAACCTCTGTTGTAGGTAAAATGTTTGAAAAGTTTTCTCAGAGAAATGCTATCCTGGAGTACTCACTAGAAAATAAAAGTATAATCACCGTTCCAGCATGGGTTTTCATGAAGGATCGGATTCTCCAGTCAACTAATCTCACAATCTTCTATGAGGAATTCGTGCTAGACTGGACAGGAGCGAGGGGTGAGCAACTGGTGTCATTATCTAGATTTTTCACTAAGCATTTGAAACGGTGCCCAGCATAAAATGATTGGTGAATAAAAAGAGAAATGGCTTGACAGGGGAAAATGTGTGCAAGTGGTAAGTAACTGCTCACTGATACAGAGAAACAAAGCGGTAGAAAATTACGGTTACATCGTACTCAGCACTGGGGATCGCTGTTACTATATCGGGTGTACCACAAAGGACAGTATTGGCCCTAATCCTCCTCAACATTTCATTAACGATCTTCCACAGGATACAGTATAATATCAATCTTTGCAGACGATACTAAGCTCTGTAAAGTAATCAAACACAAAATAGAGGATAATATGTTCTTACAAAGGGATCTAGATAAGTTTGAAGAGCCTGTGGCAGGGATAAGGCAGATGATGTTTAACACTGATAAAAAGCAATGTTATGCCCAACTTGGGATGAGAAATCCATTACATGACCTACATGTTAAATGAAAAACACTAGTAAATATTGACATGAGAATGGACGTAAGGAAGTCCTGTGCGTGACAGTAAACTTAATTGTAAGCAGCCCATTGTCAGTCAGCAGCAGCCAAAGCAAATTGTATCATGTGGTGCATTAAAAGGTGGCAACTAGAAGCATCATGAAGGGAGAACATTCTTCTCCCATAATTACAAGTCACTGGTAGACCCACACATCGGAAAATGTGGTACAGTTTTGGTCGCACCAGTGGCACAGGAGAAGACTGTTGTAGAGCTTGAAAACAGGTACAAAGCGGGCAACAAATAATAAATAAACAGGAATGCGGTGGACTACAGTACCCAGAAATATAAGCAAGATTAGGTGATGTTATTTAGAGTTTACAGCGAAATAAGCTTCGGAGGTGGACATACAAGTAAATATGTCATTAAAATACTTCAATAAGGGGTTCAATATAGAGATCTCTCCCAAGATTTATTTATACACAGGGCTGTATCTAAAAAAGGGTGCACCCTTTACGTCTTGAGGAACGAAATATTACTACTAAACATAGAAAGGGGATTCTTTACTGTTATAGAGCAGTGAGACTATGGAATTCTCTTGCAGAGGACTGTGTCATGGAGAATTACAATACACCGAGTTCAAAAGTGTATTGGATGCATGTTTTGGAGCATAAGTAAATACCAATGTTATCAGTGTCTAGGATTCAGAGGGGGTCCATTGATCCAAGGAGTTTTTCCTGATATGATCCAGATTGGAGTCGAAGGAATTTTCCCCTAATATGTGACAAATGACTTCTCACCTCAATTGAGGGTTTTTGCCTTCCTCTGGATCAACACTTAGCACAAAAGCTGAACTGGTATGGACGTCTTGTCCTTAGTTTTTTCGCCTTAAAAAACTATGAAACTTATGAAACAGTGGAGTATTCTCTGGGGTCCATAGCCAGTAGGAGTGATAATTCCTTATGGGGCCGACCATTAGAGTTGCGATACTTGGGTGCCACCCATGAGTATGAGTTCTTGTGAGGGGCCACCTAGTGGAGAAGATATTCGGGCCCAAAGCAGTGGTGGCTGATCGGGGTGCCCCTCAGTTCTGAGTGCTATTCTTGGGTGTCCACCCATCAAGGAGCATTCTTGGGGCGGCCACCATACAACGGTGTATTACTTTTGGGGCCACCAAGTCAAAGGTGATTCTTGGGGGCCTACCAGTCGAGGTGATTCTTGGGCCCCTCATTCAAGTTGATTTCATGGGGGCCACCAGTCCGAGAGTTGATTCTTGGGTGTCCACCATAAAGTTGATTCTTGGCGGGTGGCCACCAAAGATTTTGATCTATACTAGGGGGCCACCAGAGTACGATTTATTCTTTAGGGGGCCCAGTAGAGTTGATTCTTGGGGGGCCACACCATTAAGTTGAATTCTTGGGGGCCACCAGTAGAGTTGGATTCTTGAGTTGCCAAACAGTAGAGATGATTGCTTGGGTCACCAGTGGAGCTAAAAGATGGAGTCCACCATGGAGAAGGATTCCTGGGGCCCACCAGTTGGAGATGATTCCCTGGGGCCCACCAGTGTATATGAATTCCTGGGCGCCACGCATGGAGATAATCCTGAGAGGGCTCCACCATTGAGATGATTGTTCCTGGGGCCACACCAGTGGAGGCTGATTCTGGGGCCCACCAGTGGAGATCTGATTCCTTGGGCTCACAGCGGAGCTGATTCTTCTGGAGAGGTCACCACGACTGATTCTTGGGGTCAGCCAGTGGAGCTGAGTCATTGGGCCACCAGTGTGGAACTGATTCTTTGGGGGCCCCCTAGTGGAGCGAGATTTCTTGGGGCCACCAGTGGGAAATCTGATTAGCTTTAGGGGACCCAACAGTGAGCGGATTCTTGGGGTCACCAGTGGAGCGTGATTCTTGGTCCCACCAGTGCGCGGTAAGATTCAGGGGGTGGGACGCGGGCAGGGGGGCCAGAGTGTGGGGGGGGGAGCTGATTCGTGGGCCACCAGTGGAGCAGATTCGTTTCTTGGGGCCACCAGTGACGGATATCTTGGGTCACCAGTGGAGCTGATCACTTGGGTCCCCACCATGAGGATGAGCATTTATTGGGAACCCCACCAGGGAGATAGATTCTTGGGTCCCACCATGTCTGAGAAGATGACATGGGGCCACCAAGTGGAGCTGCATTCTTGGGGTCACCATTGGGAGCTGATTCTTTGTGAGCCACCAGTGGAGCTGATTCATTGGGGATCACCAATGAAGCTGATTCTTAGGTCAACCAGTGAGCTGAATTTTGGGGCCACCAGTTGAAGATTGATCTTGGGCCCACTAGTGGAGAAATGATACTTTGGGGCCCACTATTGAGATGATTCTCTTAAAAGGGGCTGCCACAAGTGGAGATGATTATTTGAGGGCCTACTAGTGGAGATGAATCTTGGGCCCACAAGTTTATGATTGAGTCGTACACGTCCTGGGACCACTAGTGAGATGATTCTTGCGTGGCCCACCTAGTGGAGATGATTCTTGGGGCCCACTAGTGGAGATGATTCTTGGGGTCACCAGTGGATATGATTCTTGGGGTCACCAGTGGATATGATTCTTGGGGCCCACAGGTGGAGATGATTGCGGGGGCCCACAGTGCCACCTCCCCTCTCCCACACACAGCGTCGCCTTTAAAGATCTGTCCCTGATATAGATACACCCTCCCTTCATATATTTTTACACTCCACTGATAAACCTTCCTTGGACGGTGGGAGGAACCACTAGAAAGGAACTGCGCATTGCGCTGTTTTGGGTTTGGAGGCAGCCTGTCTATATAGTTGAAGCTACTGGTGACCAGGTCGCCTCCATAGACGGCTGACACATTATGTAACTGCCATTCATGCAGTTCCCCGTACGGCAGCGCAGTCACCCCGCAGGTCGCGTTGCTTCCTGTCCATCCTGCAGCGCATCGGGTCTCGTTAATATAATACAGGACGTGTTAACTGGTAATAACCAAAGGATTTACACAACTCCTACCCTGTCAGAATATAACCCGACACCAGGAAGCAGATGCAGAGAGCGGGGCCGGGTTTAAGTAGAATTCTCCTTGGAAATAGTCATAGTTTTGTCACAAAGCAGACTGAAAATTGTTAATCTCCACAGCGACCTAATCCTGCACACAGCTGAGGGTCTGTTACAGTGTATACTCACGTGTATGTCTTGGAACACAACAGGCTGAGGAGGTCTGTTATAACAGTGGTAGCAATTGAGTGCTCCTGGTGCACACAGCTGAGGGCCTGTTACAGTGACAATCATTTTCAGTTGACCGGAGCGCGGCGGACACTGAGCCTGTTTTAAAGGAGTAGAGCGAGTGAGGGTGCGCGGGGGGTGCGTCCGGGCATCACGAACAGTATCACTGTTATCTCTATCTATTATCTCTCTTGGGCTGTGGTGCTCCGGTGGGCGGAACGAGGGAAGCTGAGGGCCTGGTTTACAGTGAGTAAGTGCAGGGTTGGATGGCTACGTCACACTAGCTGAGGCCTGTTACAATGTATCAAGTGCAGCACAACCGAAGCGGAGCAAACAGCGATGGGGCCTTTACAGTGTATCGAGATGCAAGTGCGAGGCGGGTTCACATTGCAAAATCATCTACATCTCTGGGTTTGTTACAGTGTAATCATGCAGTGCTTTGTGCACACAGCTTGAAGTACTGTTACACGTGTATCAAGTGCAGAGCTAACTTATACCGTACACACAGCACAGAGGGTCCTGTTACAGTGTATCAGTGCAGTGCTCTGTACACACAGCTGAGGGTCTGTTACAGTGTATCAGTGCAGTGCTCTGTACACACAGCTGAGGGTCTGTTACAGTGTATCAGTGCAGTGCTCTGTGCACACAGATGTGAGGTCTGTCACAGATGTATCAAGTGTAGGGCTTCATGTGCAACACAGCTGAGGGTCTTGTCTTACAAAGTGTATACAAGTGCAGTGCTCTGTTACACAAGCATTGGAGGGCCTGGTTTTATACAAGTATCACGTGCAGGTGCTCTGTAGCACACATAGCAGAGGTCTGTTAGCAGTGGCATTGAGCTCTGTGCACACAGCTAGGGTCCTGTCACAGTGTAACAGAGCAGTGCTTCTGACACACAGTAAACACATCTCTGTCCACAGCCTCTGGGCACTTGCTGAGGACACTAATGTGGCCTTGTGTTTGGGGCAGTATGTCTCAGAGGTGCAGATGTCCGGACTGGGCAGTCTACAATGGATTTCAGCCACTGATGAATTAACACTGCTGCAGGTATTGGGCTGTGTGCGCAAGTGAGCCTGCAAGTCTCAGTACCCACAACCTGTGGAATCAGGGCTGCCTAGAACCTCTCCTCCCCCACAGATATCCCATACTCCTCAGCAGAGAGGAAACCCCGGGAAAACAAAGCAAAAAGAGCATTCTGTCAGTTAAGAGAGGGATAGAACCTGCACCAGCACGCAGAAACTCACGACACAGCATACCCCATTACGCCATTAAGCTATTAGACAAACATTTATAGCCCCATGCGCTCCCCCTGTGCAGCCGCCTCTCAACCACTCCCATCGGCGGCGTCATCCTCCCTTCATCACCTCCTTTGCGGCGGATGGCTCCCTCCCCCTCGTCCCCTCCTGGTGGCGGCGTTCGGCTCACGCCATCGTCCCTCCTAATGCGGCGGGCGAGGCGCCACCCCTCGTCCGCACCGACGTCCTGTTCACCCATCCTATGCGGCGCGGCCCCCCGTGCGGTCCGCCCCTACGTCCGTCACCTCCTATCGGCGGTGGCTCCCCCACGTCCGTCCCTTCGTCCGTAGCCCGTGCCTATGGCGGCGGCGGCTCTCGCCCCTCGTTCGCCCTCGACCTTCACCCTCCTAATGCGGGCCGGCTCCCCCCTCGTCCGTCCCTCCTAAGCGGCGCAGGTCCCTCCTTCGTGCCGCCCCACGTTACCGTCCCTTCCTATGACGACGGGGCAAGCCCTCCCCCTTCGTCGCACCCATAGTCCATTCGATGCGTTCCGCACATCCTATGCGCGGCGGCTCCCCCCTCGTCCGAGTCCCCATCCTATGCGGCTGCGGCTCCCCCATCCAACAGCACAGTCCGCAGGTCCCGTCGTCCAGTGACCCTCAGCGGATCGGGTGGCTCCTTACCCTCGTCCCTCCTGTGCGGCGAGGTTGGCTCCCCCCTCCTGTCCCTCCTATGCGCGGCGGCGCCCCCAAACGTTACCGTCACCCTCGTCCGTTCACACCTCCTATGCGGCGGCGGCTCCCCCTCGTCCGCCCCTCGTCCGTCCCTCCTATGCGGCGGCGGCTCCCCCTCGTCAGTCGCTGCCGTCGACCGTCCCTCTCTATCGGCGGCGGCTCCCCTCGTACCGCACACCTCTTCATAAATTTCCGCTAGACTTTCGTTGAATCCTCCAATGCGGCTAGTCGCTCCCCCCACGTCCGTACCCTGCCAATGCAGGCGGGCGGGCTATCCCTCCTCGTCCGCCCTCATTTACCTAGCCCGACCTGTGCGCGGTGCTCCCGCCCCCTCTGACCTCTGTGCGGCGGCGGTGGGCGGGCCAACCCCTCGTCCCTCCATCGTCGGCGGCGGATTGCGCCCCCCGTCCACTTCTAACCCACCTGTTCCGGCGTGGCTCCCCCCAACCGTCCTCCTGTTGCGGCGGTGGCTCCCCCTCGTCCCTCCTGTGCGGCGGTGGCTCCCCATCTCCATCCTGTCGGCGGTTGGCACCCCCTCGTCCTCACACTAAGATGCGGCGGTGGCTCCCCCTCGCCCCCTCCTGGTGCGGCGTGGCTCCCCCTCGTCCCTCTCTGTGCGGCGGCGCCCCCCTCGTCCTGATCCCTGTTCGGCGGCGGCCACCCCACGTCCTCCAGTGGCGGCGGCAGCTACCCCACGTCCCCTCATATGCAGGCGGCAGCTCCCCCTCGTCCGCTTTCCCTCGTCAGTCCACCTCTTATGTATGCGGTGCTGCGCGCCCCAAGATATCGTCCGTCCCGCACTATGCGCGGCCGAGAGCATAACCGCCCTTCCTCCCACCTGTGCTGCGGGCGGCCCCCCTCGTCCCAATTATGCGGCGGCAAAGACTCCCCCTCGTCCCTATTCTGCGGCGGCGGCCCCCTCGTGACCCAATTATGCTGCGGCGTCGCCCCTGCAGTCCTCAATTAGTGCGGGCGGCGGCACCCCCACGTAACCCAATTATGATGCGGCGGCGCACCCTGTCCAATAATGCGGCGGCGAGCGGCCATCCCCTCGTACCCAATTAGTCGCTGCTGCGGCGGCCCCCCACGTCCCAATTAAGGCTGCGGTCGGCGGCCGCCCCTCGTCCCAATTATGCGGTCGGCGGCGGCGGCCCCGCATCGTCCCAAATATAGGGCTGCGGCGGTCCGCCGCTTACGTTCCCAATATAAGCGGCGCGCGTGCCGGCCCGCCTCGTTCGTCCCCAATTATGCCGGCGCGTGCTGGCGGGCCCGCACCTAGTCCCGAATAATGCGGGCGGCGTCGCGGCAGGCGGCCCCCCACGTCCCAATTATGTCGGCGCGGCGGCCGTTCGTCCCCCCTCGTTCCAAATTATGCGGCAGGCGGAGAGAAGTCGGGCCCCCCCTCGGTGTCCCTAATTAATGCGGCGCGGCGGCTGCGGCCGACCCCTTCGTCCTACTCCTTGCGGCGGCTAGCACACGCCCTCTTCCCTCCTGTTGCGGACGGGCGGCGGCCGCCACCCCCCCTCACTTTGCGGCGGCGGCCGCCCCTCGCCCTTCCTGTCGGCGGCGGTCCCTACCCCCCCCGTACCTCCTGTGCGGCGGCGCCCCCCTCCCCCTCCTGTGCTTTGCGGCGGTCCCCCCCACTTCCCCCCCGTCCCTCCTGATAGGCGGCTGGAGGCGGCCCTGAGTGTCCACTAGTCCCTCTGTGCGGCGTGGCTTCCCCAATACGAACCACTCCTAGTGCGTCGGTGGGCTCTCCCCGCTTCGTCCCTCCAGTGCGCGTTGGCCTCCCCATCGTCACCTCCTGTGGGGCGGTGGCTCGACATCGTCCCTCCTGTGCGGCGGTGGCTCCCCCTCGTCCCTCCTGTGCGGACGGTGGCGGCTCCCACCATCGTCCCTCTGCTGTCGGCGTTGGGCTCCCACCTCGTCCCTCTGTGCGGCGGTGGCTTCCCCTCCTCGTCCCTCCAGTGCGGCAGGGGGCATCACCCCCTCGCTTCACCTCGCGTGTGCGGCGGTGCGGCTCCTCCAGTCTTACCCAATATATGCGGTCGGCGACCCCCCCTTCGCCCCAATTGATGCGGTCGGCGGCCCCCATTCGTCCCAATTATGCGTGCGGCGCCCCCCTCGTCCCAATTAATACGTGCGGCGGCCCCACTCTCGTCCCAATTATTGGCGCGGCCGTCCGCCCCCCTCGTCCCAAATTACAATGCGGCGGCGAGCGCAGCCCCCGTCGTCCCACCTGGTGCGGCGGTGGCTCCCCTCTTCGCCACCAGTGCGCTGTGCCCACACCTCGTCCCCACTCCCTGTGCGGACTGCGGCTCCCACCATCGCCCTCCTATGGCGGCGGCGGCTACCCTCGACCGCAGAATTATAACCCCTCGTCATTCCCTCCATACCTGCGGGCGTTGCGCGGCGCCCCCAACCTTCGTTCACGTCCCCTCCTATTGCGGTCGGCGGCTCACCTCGTCCCCTTCCATGTCCAAGGAACGCGCGGCCCCCCTCATTCCCTATTATGCGGCGGGGGCCCACGCTCGTACCCAATTTATGCGCGGCGGCCGCCCTCATGTCCCAATATGCTGCGGCGGCGGCGGCCTCCCGTCACCCTCTGTGCGGGCGGCGGCACCCCCTCGTCCCTCCTAGTGTGGCGTGGGGGGGGGCACACACACACAGCCCCCCGTCGCGTCGGGGGGGGTGCGGGTGCGGGGGGTGGGTGTGGGGGTGGCGCGCGGGGGGGCCGGGGGGGGTGGGGGAAACACTCATCCAGTACGAGCGGCGGCGGCCCCCCCCCGACCTGTGCGGCGGCGGCCCCCCACGTCCCCTCCTGTGGTCGGCGGGGCTCCCCTCGTCCCTCCTGTCGGCGGCGAGCTCCCCCTCGTCCCTCCGTGCGGGCGGCGCTTCCCCCTCGTCCCTCCTGATAGGTTGTTGGCTTCCCCCATCGCTGTCCAAAACTCTCGTGCGGCGTGGCTCCCCCTCGTCCCTCCTATGGCGGAACGGCGGCTCCCCTCACCCTCCTTGCGCGGCGGCCCCCACCTCGTCCCAATGATGCGGCGGCGGCCCCCCTCGTCCCTCCTGTGCGGCGGCGGCCCCCCTCGTCCCAAATATGCGGCGGCGGCACCCCCTCGTCCCAATTATGCGGCGCGGCCCCCCTCGTCCCAATTATCGGCTGCGGCCCCCCTCCGTCCCAAATTATGCGGCGGCGGCCCCCCCCGTGCCCAATTAGCGGCGGCGGCACCCTCGTCCCAATACTAACTGCGGCGGGCGGCCCCCCTCGTCCCACATTATGCGTGCGGCGGCCCCCCTCCGTCCCTTATTATATGCGGCGGCGGCCCCCCCGATCCCAATTATGGCGGACTGGCGGCCCCCCCTCGTCCCAATTATCGGCGGGCGGCCCCCCTCGTCCCAATTATGCGCTGCGGCCACCCCTCGTCCCATTTATGCGGCTGGCGGCCCCCCTTCGTGACCAATTATGCGGCTCGGGGCCCCCCCAGGTCCCAATTATTGCGGCGGCCGGCGGCCCTCCCTCGTCCACAATTAATGCGGCGGCGGCGGCGGCCCCCCTCGTCCCTTCCTGTGCGGCGCGGCGTCCCCCCACGTCCCTCCTGTGCGGCGGCGGCCCATACCCACCCTCCTTGTGGCGCTGCGGACGCCCCCCTTACCATCCTGGTGCGCGCGGCCTGTAAAAAAAAGAGAAGGTTGGGAAGTCCCCCACGTCCTCCTGTTCGGCGGTGGCCTCCCCTCCTTCCTCCACACGACAGCGGCGTAGGCTCCCCCTCCGTCCCTCCCCTGTGCGGCGGTGGCTCCCCCTCGTCCCTCCTGTGCGGCGGTGGCTCCCCCTCGTCCCACCAGTGCGGCGGTGGCCTCCCCCTCGTCCTCTCTCTGTGCGGCGTCGCCCCCCTCGTCCCTCCTATGCGGCGGCGGCTCCCCCTCGTCCGCCCCTCTTCATTCCCTCCTATGCGGCGGCGGCGCCCCCTCGTCCGTCCCTCCTATGCGGCGGCGGCTCCCCCTCGTCCCTCCTGTGCGGCGGCGGCCCCCCTCGTCCCAATTAATGCGTCGGCGGCCCCCCTCGTCCCTCCTGTGGCGACGCGCCCCCTTCGTCCCAATTATGCTAGGGGGGCGGCGCCCCCCTCTCCAATTATTCGGCGGCGCCCCCCTCAGTCCCAATAATGCGGCGGCGTCCCCCCCTACGTCCCAATATGGCGCGCGCACCCCCCTCGTCCCAATTATGCGGCGGCGGCGGCCCCCCTCGTCCCAATTATTGCAGCGAGCGCGGCGGCGCCCCCTCGTCCCAATTATGCGCGGCGGCGGCGGCCCCCCCTCGTCCCAAATATGGCGGCGCGGCAGCCGCCCTCGACCCAATTAATCGGCGGCGGCGCGCCGGCCCCCCTCGTCCCAATTAATGCGGCGGTCGGCCCCCCCTCGACCCTCCTACGTGCGGTTCGCCGGCCCCCTCTCCTCCTGTGATGCGCGGCGGCCCCCCCTCGCCCTCCAGTGCGGACGGCGCCCCCCTCGTCCCTCCTGCGGCGGCCGGCCCCCCTCGTCCCTCTGTGCGGCCGGCGGCCCCCCTCGTCCCTCCTGTTGCGGCCGGCGGCCCCCGTCGTCCCAACCTGTGCGTCGCGGCCACCCCTCCTCTTTCCTCCTGTGCGGCGGTGAGCGCACCCCCTCGTCTCCTTCCTCGTGCGGCGGTGGCCCCCCTTCGTCCCTCCCTGTCGGCGTTGCGCTCCCCCACGTCCTTCATGTGCGCGTGGCTCCCCCTCGTCCCTCCTGTGCGGCGGTGGCTCCCCCTCGTCCCTCCGGTGCTGCGGCGCCACCCCCCCGTCCCTCCTGTGGGCGGCAGCTCCCCTCGTCCCCCCGGGGCGGGGGCCCGCTCCCCCCGCCCTCTATGCGGGGCCAGCTCCCCCTCGTCCGCCCCTCTTTCTCCCTCCTATGCGGCGGCAGCGCCCCCTCGTCCGTCCCTCCTATGCGGCGGCGGCTCCCCCTCGTCCCTCCTGTGCGGCGGCGGCCCCCCTCGTCCCAATTATGCGGCGGGGGCCCCCCTCGTCCCAATTATGCGGCGGCGGCCCCCCTCGTCCCAATTATGCGGCGGCGGCCCCCCTCGTCCCAATTATGCGGCGGCGGCCCCCCTCGTCCCAATTATGCGGCGGCGGCCCCCCTCGTCCCAATTATGCGGCGGCGGCACCCCTCGTCCCAATTATGCGGCGGCGGCCCCACCCGTCCCAATGCTGCGGCGGCGGCCCCCCTCGTCCCAATTATGCGGCGGCGGCCCCCCTCGTCCCAATTATGCGGCGGCGGCCCCCCTCGTCCCAATTATGCGGCGGCGGCGGCGGCCCCCTCGTCCCAATTATGCGGCGGCGGCCCCCCTCGTCCCAATTATGCGGCGGCGGCGGCGGCCCCCGTCGTCCCTCCTGTGCGGCGGTGGCTCCCCCTCGTCCCTCCTGTGCGGCGGCCGCTCCCCCTCGTCCCTCCTGTGCGGCGGCGGCGGCCCCCCCCCCCTCCTTCCGTGCGGCGGGGGCCCCCCCCCCCCCCCGTCTCCTGTGCGGCGGCGGCCCCCCAAGTCCCTCCTGTGCGGCGGCGGCCCCCCAAGTCCCTCCTGTGCGGCGGCGGCCCCCCAAGTCCCTCCTGTGCGGCGGCGGCCCCCCAAGTCCATCCTGTGCGGCGGCGGCCCCCCCCCTCCTGTGCGGCGGCGGCCCCCCAAGTCCCTCCTGTGCGCAGCCGCGCCCCCCACAACGTCCAGCATGTTCAGCTTGCCACAGCGCGGTCCACGTGTCAGGGTTGCAGCATGTAGGCGTCATGTGCCAGTGGCGAGCCTCTCTATACTGATCACAGTCATCATAAAATGACAGCAGACGTTTCTTACTTCCTCAATGTGTAGAGGAGCAGAGAGGCCGAGGAGCGTCTGCCAGGCGGTGTTGTCAGAGGGGAGGCCCACAAGGGACAGAAATACTCTGCAATTTTTTCGTTCTTCTAAAAGTAAAGAACAGAAAGCAGACAAGGAAAGCTCTGCCCCGCGGGAGGGAAGCCCCCCAGTGCCGTCTATTGGGGGGACACGACTGAAACACTTTGATACAATTTCTTGATGTGTTGTTACTTTGTTTCTAATCCCGTCAGTAACATCTGGTAAACCGTCAGTAAGGGCCTTATAATGGGGCAGAATCGCGCTGGAGTCCCGGTGACCGGCACCGCTCTGCTGGTTTCCTCCTCACCTCCTCCAGTATTCGGGGATCCAGGGCGCCGGTACCCCTATATCACCCCTCACAGAGGAACAAGAGAATCCTGCAGATCCAGGGCTCCAGACAAGCGCTCAGGTCCTGGGGCCAACGTTTATAGGGGCACTTCCATCAGAAAAGGGGAGATCTTTGTTAAAACCAACATTGTTAGAAAACTATTTCTAGAATTTTTGGCCTTTTTTTGCCTATTTCCACAGTCCTAGGGGATTAAACTACATAAAAATATCTTGTCCTTCTCAAGCTGTGACCGAGCAGACTGATCTCACTTTACTGTCATTGCTGCTTATCTGCATGTAGTCTTATTACAAATAGTAGGCAATGACAGAACGATTGCTCTATTGCTCTCCAGACAATAGAAAAGAGTTTAGACTAGACAAACAAGGCAGTGACTACAGCAGTACATGATAGGATGAACTAAACACAGTGGACTAGTCTCACTTTACTGCTGCTGTGAGGGGGAGAGCTGATCTGCAGTGTGGTCTCATAACAAATAGTAGGTAATGACATGCTCCATTATTGTCTGGACAATCCTAGATAAAGATCAGACTAGACGGAAGGGTAATGACATAAACAATACAGAGTTGCCTAATCTCATTGTCCGGCTACTGCTATGGGTTCCATCCTTGCTGGGGGCCAGGCCGGCAATGAACAGTATGTTACTGTAACTTACTGTTCACTGACGGCCGGGCCACTGAAAGAGGAGAGGGTTCCTCTAACAGCATCCCCCCACATAGAATGAGGAGCAACGGGCCCCAGTGAACTGCTGAGAGGTAATATACAGTCTGCAGAGCCTGTGTACACTGGTATCTACCACTATATGGGGGAGCGCTGTGTTCTCCATTCTGTTCTATGGGAGTTCCCAGTACAGGGGAGCGCTGTGTTCTCCATTTTCCTCTATGGGAGTTCCCAGTACAGGGGAGCGCTGTGTTCTCCATTCTCCTCTATGGGAGTTCCCAGTACAGGGGAGCGCTGTGTTCTCCATTCTCCTCTATGGGAGTTCCCAGTACAGGGGAGCGCTGTGTTCTCCCATAGAACAGAACAAAGTGTTGTGCTCAAGAGTGACCGGCTCCCCATTCTGAGTCAACGCGTTCGGGGCCCGTTCCCAAGACAGGTGAATATCCCACAGGCAACAAGCAGAGATCTTGCAGATGTTGAATAATTAAAATAAAAATTGCAGAACTTTGTATCTTACACTGATAAATATTAGATAAACCCCTTGAGAACCAAAGTATCATCAAGGCTTCAATCATGTAAGGTCTTGGGGAGCAGATTGAAAATCTGTGCAGCACGGAGCTCACCTTATCCAGGATGAACTTATTCAGGTACGGCATGTAGCCCTGGTTAGACACGGGACCCTCATCATCATCCCGGAAATGTTCCTCCAGAGCCACCGGATCGTGCGGTACATGGAGCAGCGTGCAGAGGTTGTGAGAGAGAACCTGGGGGAGGAACGGGCGACAGCTCAGAGGAGGAGGGGGCACAGAAAACAGATCATACAGGTCATCACTGTGTACATACATCACTTATCCTGTATTATCCTCCAGAGCTGCACTCACTATTCTGCTGGTGCAGTCACTGTACATACATCACTTATCCTGTACTGATCCTGAGTAATCTGATTATCTCAGAGTCATCACTTTTCTGCTGGTGCAGTCACTGTACATACATTACTTATCCTGTACTGATCCTGAGTTACATCCTTTACTATCCTCCAGAGCTGCACTCACTATTCTGCTGGTGCAGTCACTGTACATACATTACTCATCCTGTACTGATCCTGAGTTACATCCTGTATTATTCTCAGAGCTGGGCTCATATCTGCTGGTGAGTCATTGTCATAAATACACTTTGATCCTGGTTACATCTGTATTTCTCAGAGTGCACTTATTTGTGGTGCAGTCACTGTACCTACTTTACTTATCCTGTACTGATCCTGAGTTACATCCTGTATTATCCTCCAGAGCTGCTATCACTATTCTGCTGGTGCAGTCACTGTAAATACATTACTTATCCTGTAATGATCCTGAGTTACATCCTGTATTATCTCCAGAGCTGCACTCACTATTCTTCTGGTGCAGTCACTGTACATACATTACTTATCCTGTACTGATCCTGAGTTATTCCTTTATTATCCTCCAGAGCTGCACTCATATTCTGCTGGTGCAGTCACTGTACATACAAAAAAAATCCAGAACTCATCCTGAGTTACATCCTGTATTATCCTCCAGAGCTGCACTCACTATTCTGCTGGTGCAGTCACTGTGTACATACATTACTTATCCTGTACTGATCCTGAGTTACATCCTGTATTATCCTCCAGAGCTGCGCTCACTATTCTGCTGGTGCAGTCACTGTATATACATTACTTATCCTGTACTGATCCTGAGTTACATCCTGTATTATCCTCCAGTGCTGTGCTCACTCTTCTGCTGGTGCAGTCACTGTACATACATTACTTATCCTGTACTGATCCTGAGTTTACATCCTGTTATTATCCTCCCGCGCCGCACCCCCTATTCTGCTGGTGCAGTCACTGTACATACATTACTTATCCTGTACTGATCCTGAGTTACCTCATTTATTATCCTCCAGAGCTGCACTCACTATTCTGCTGGTGCAGTCACTGTACATACATTATTATCCTGTATGATCCTGAGTTATCTGTATTATCTCCAGAGCTGCGCTCACTATTCTGCTGGTGCAGTCACTGTACATACAATACTTATTCTGTACTGATCCTGAGTTACATCCTGTATTATCCTCCAGAGCTGCGCTCACTAGAGCTTGTTCTGGTCATAGTTCATGCAGGCGTCCGTCCACCAGCTTGTTGACTGTTTCCAGTAACAACCAGCAGGACACCCTGGTCCAGGTTTAGGATGTGTGGGTGCTGGCCGCGCTCATACTATCACATTGCTGTGCTCAGACGTGGTGTAATCTGGATTGTGTGGATTCTGCAGTTTTTACGCCTGTGCTTCCGCTTCGCGCTTTGTCTGGAGTTTCTCACGGTTCTTCCTGTTGCTCAATAATTAAGGATTTCCCACAAAAATCAACGCGGCTTAAGCTTTAATTCCCCTGTCAGCGTCGATGTGAAATACAATAAAAATTTCCCCACAGTAGAGGCGGCCGGAGGGGGCAGGGGCCCGGGCGAAAAGGGGGAGGTGGGGGGCGCGGCGGCGCGGAGGAGGTGGTGCCCCGGGACGGCGGTGCGAGGGGTGGTTGCAGGGGCAAGCGGCGCGGAAGAGGGGGTGCAGGGGACAGCGGTGCAGGGAGGGGTTTTAGCGGGCACAGCGGCGCGGGAAGGGAGGGGGGGCAGCGGGCGAGCGGGGGGGAAGAGGGGTGCAGCGGGGGGCGGGGGGACGGAAGGGGAGGTTTCAGGGGCCCAGGGTGGGAGGGGTGGTGCAGGGGGGGGACGGCGGGAGGGGGGGTGGTGCAGGGAGGGGCGGTGGGGGAGGGGGTGCAGGGGGCCGGGGGGGGCGGAGGAGGTGGTTTTCGCGGCACTGCGGCGGGAGGAGGGGTGCAGCAGGCACCCGCGGGAAAAGGGGTGGTTTCAGCAGGCATGCGGTGCAGAGGGTGGGCAGAGGGGATGCGGTGCAGGGGGGGTTGGGAGCAGGCATGCGGTGCGAGGGGTGGGTGCAGCGGCATGCGGTGAGAGGAGGTGGTGCAGCAGGCATGCGGTGCGGGGAGGTGGTTTCAGCAGGGATGCGGTCAGAGGAGGTGGTGCAGCAGGCCGCGGTGAGAGGAGGAGGTGCAGCGGGCAGCACGTGAAGGAGGAGTGAATGCGGGTGGCATTGCGGTGCAGAGTGGTGGTGCGCGTGGCGCTGCCGTGAAGAGGAGGTTGCAGCGGGACACGGCGGTTGCAAAATGGTGGTGCAGCTGGGCGCAACAGTGAAGGAGGCAGTCAGCGGGCATGCGGTGCAGAGGAGGTGGTGCAGCGGGCACGCGGTGCAAGGGGGTGCAGCGGGCTGCGGTGCGCGAGGAGGTGGTGCAGCGGGCACTGCGGTGCAGAGGAGGTGGTGCAGCGGGCGCGGCACGGTGAGGAGGTGGTGCAGCGGGCACGGCGGTGCAGAGGAGGTGGTGCAGCGGGGCATGCGGTGCAAGGAGGGGTGCAGCGGGCACAGCGGTGCGGATGAGGAGGTGTGCAGCAGGCACTGCGGTGCAAAGGAGGTGGTGCAGCGGGCACGGCGGTGCAGAGGAGGAGGTGCAGCGGGCAATGCGGTGCAAAGGAGGTGGTGCAGCGGGCGCAGCACATGAAGGAGGAGGTGCAGCGGGCACTGCGGTGCAGAGGAGGTGGTGCAGCGGGCGCAGCACGTGAAGGAGGTGGTGCAGCGGGCACTGCGGTGCAGAGGAGGTGGTGCAGCGGGCCCGGCGGTGCATAGGTGGTGCAGCGGGCGCAGCACGTGAAGGAGGAGGTGCAGCGGATGCGGAGGAGGTGCAGAGGAGGAGGTGCAGCAGGTGCGGCAGCGCTGACACACGGATATTACGCTATAATGTGCCGTTCTCATATACTTTGTGTATCATTATCGCTTCTTTTCCATCACTGACAGGAAGCAGAGCTACTGAAAATGGTGAGGAGCCGAACCGCAAAGTTTAATAGAAGATGGTAGAACTTTTTGTTATATAAAGACTTGACGCCGGCCCTTTAAATCAGAACCATTTGCGCCATTGGGAATCCATTGTGAGCCCCTACAGATCATCACCGGGGTAACGAACAGAGGAGGAAAGAGGAAGGATCGAGCGTCAGCCTGGAGGGGGCGCCACGCAACCAGACTACATAAGAAAGAGAAAACCAGGAGGACAATCACCTGCAGCAATGTATAACACTAATACCTCCTTGCAGGGAAGGGGCCTGATTTATAAAACCTGTCAAACTGTAAAAACCGTCTCTGTCACCCATAGGAACCAGGAAACACAGCAATCAGGGCACATAGCAACCAATAACAACCAATCAGAGCTCATCTTTCATGTCTTTACTGCTCTGGAGAAATGAAAGCGGAGTTCTGATTGGTTGCTATGGACTCTGGTTTCTATGGGCTGTGATTGCTTGCTATGATCTCAGATCAGTTGCTAAGTGCAACAGAGACAGTCTAACTGCAGATAGTTTTCTACAAATGAGGCCCAATGGTAAGTATGGCTGTTGCCCATAGCAACCAGAGTCCAAAGCAACCAATCAAAACGTAGCTTAAAGGGGTTGTCTCACTCCAGGGATCGCTACTTTTTATCTTAAAGATCTTGCAAAAACAAGTAAATTTGCAATATGTGTCCAATAACGTGTTTTCCTTTTACACCTAGTATCCCCCTCTTGTATGGGCTGCATCAGCTACCTCAGGTCGCTATAGCTACAGACCTGTTCAATCTCGCCTGATAGGCTGCCAGCACTGGTCGCTATAGCTACAGACCTCTGTGCTCTCTCCTGATAGGCTGCCAGCACTGGTCACTATAGCTACAGACCTGTCCAATCTCTCCTGATAGGCTGCCAGCACTGGTCACTCTAGCTACAGACCTGTGTGATCTCGCATGATAGGCTGCACAGCACTGGTTGCTTTTGCTACAGACTGTCTGTCCTCAGCAGCTTGTCACTGCAGGCCAGTAGAAGCCAGTAAACACACCCCTGAATACAAAATGAAACCAAGAAAACAGGACGGAGGTAAGATGAATCGATGTAGTGAGACAACCCCTTTAAATATTTCCAGAGCAGTTAAAAACATAAAAGCTTGGCTCTGATTGGTTGTTGTAGGCAGCAGGCCCATCTCATTGTCAGGCCTGGCTGACGCATGTGCTTGGCTCCTCCATCGCATGTTCTATTTTTTAAATTGTAAAAAAAAAATACATGAAAACACAAACCAAGATGTTCCAGTAAAGTGCAAGGCGATATCTGACCCGAAACTCTAGCTATCGCTGCAAGAACTGAAATCCGGTCCAAAACAGAACTTGTCATTTAATTATATAAGAAAAGTCCAAAAGAGAGAAGATCTTATAAAAGCAACAGTCACCCCTAAATTCCTTAAATTCATCAGTGAGCGAATGTATCTCCCTCTACTTCCCCTTCCTCGGGGACATTGCCCCGAGAGGGGCGGCTCCACTCAAACAAATGTGCATTCAGTGTTCCAGAGTCGTTATAAAATGGACCAACTCCCAAAATATATAATAAGTTGCTCCAGTTAGTTCAATGCGGGGCCAAGGGCAAGAGGCATTGGGTACGGCCGTGCTGCTGCTCCCATATCTTCAGCCTCTATCACATGTGGAGTGTAATTGATGACATTGGAGAAGGCAAAGCGGCTGCCCAGGGGAAAGATTCTGCCTCCCTGGACAAAACAGATTCAGCAAAATTTTTCATGCTTTCAGAGAGAGTAGAAGATCAACCATTTCATTCAGAACCTGACTGTTTATGGCAATTCCTTTATACCGTGACATTGTTATGCTATGTTCAAACGGCTTAACTGCGGGACGTTAAATTACCGCCCCGCAATTTACGCCGTGTGGTCGGGGGCGGGGGTCGGTTGGCGGGGGCGGGGGCCGGCACACTGCAGGCCCATTGACTTGCATTACAGCGGGAGGTATTCGCCGCTTGTAATTCACATGTACACTTATGCATACCCCCTAGCAGTTTTAGCCGTGCAAGGGAGAGGAGTCGTTAATCCATTGTTCTCGATGAGATGCTGTGGATTACCGTAATGTAATGGGACGTTTTCAGCCCGTTTTTTGCGCTCTTCGGCGCGTAATTACGGCCCGAAATTCGGCCCATTTTAAGCCGTGTGAAAAAGGGTTTTGTGTTGTTGCCCTGGTGGTTTTCGTTTTGCCCCCACACCCATGTTTAGTGTACAGAGGAACGTTCTCTAGCCTGGAAATTATGGAGTTCAGATGTGAGGTGCAATGTATGCAGGATCTGATGGAGGTGATACTATTTCTTCAGAAACAAATCCTAGGACTCACCAATGTTTTTCAAGCGGTTTTGTTGACTGTTTTTTTTCCACTTTGATGTCCGCGTTTACAAATTACAATATTTTTTTAAATGCATTGTGTGTCTAAATGTCATATACAATAAATATCTTTTACACTGACAAGCAATAGCATGGTAACAATGTTCTGACCTTGTGACCTTCAGGCTCCATATCTCTCCATCCACTACAGCTGTGACCGAAGACTCCCATCATTTTATAGACCATCCTCTTGGCTCATATATAACTGTGACCTGCAGCTATTTAGTACCTGCTCAGTTCTGCAGATTCTTTCCTGTAACTGCATTGTTATTGTTTTGGTCCTGGTGGTCGGACAATCTTTTTCTTCTTGTTACTACAAATTCCAACCTGTCCTCACCTTCCCTAATAGCTCAGGGTGTTATTAGGCCGATTCCCAAGTGAGAGGTCACCAGTTCGAGCCGCCATAAAGAGTCCCCAGGAAGGAGAAGAAGCATCATCCAGCTCATCGATAGCGTCTCTGGTCCGAGCACATGGCCGAACTGCATCATGGGAGGCCCTGACAGCAGGAAGAAGATGGAATGAAGTCTGTTCCAAAAGACAAGAGGGGACGTCCAGGGGAAACATCAGAGCCAACAAGTCGCTCATCACAAGGTCGATCAGTTCTGACGCTAAGACACGGCAGTTCGTAGGCCTCGTAAGAGATCATATATGTCCATGCAAGCACCGGGTGCATTACACAGGTCTGGAATGAGGCCCGAAAAAAAAGGGGAAGAAACCGCGACTTCAATCTCCTCATAAGAAGCGTCGCAAAGAGTTTACAGAAAAGGACGAAAAATGGAAGCAACAGGAGAGAAGAGATTGAAAGTCAATAGACCGGGCTCTGATGGGGGGGAATGGATGAACCAAGGGAGTGAAGGGGCGAACGGAGAGCATGAGGTCATTGGACCCGGGCTCTGATGGGGGGAATGGGAAGAAAACCAAGGGAGAAGAACGGAGGGAGAGTTGAAAGTCAATTAGACCGGGCTTATGATGGGGGGAATGGGAAGAACAAGGGAGAAGGGCGAACGGAACGAGAGATGGAAGTCAATGCCGCGGCTCTGATGGGGGGAATGGGAAGTGCCAGGAGAAGGGGAGAACGGTAGAGCGAGAGATGAAAGTCAATAGACCGGGCCTCATGATGGGGGGAATGGGAAGAACCAAGGGAGAAGAGGCCGATCGGGGCGAGGAGAATGATAGTCAATAGACCTGGATTCTGATGGGGGGAATGGGAAGAACCAAGGGAGAAGAAGGAGTAGAGATGTATCATTGAACCACCCGGCTCTGATGGGGGGAATGTAAATGGGAAGAGCAATGTGAGAAGGGGCGAAGGGGTATTGGTCAGCTTAAGCGAGAGCTGAAAGTCAATAGACCGGGCTTGTTGGGGGGGAATGGGAAGAACCAAGGGAGAAGGGGGGTGTGGAGCGAGAGGGGGAAGTCAATAGACCGGCTCTGATGGGAGGAATGGGAAAGAATCAAGGTGTGAAGAGGCGAACGGGAGAGAGAGATGAAAGTCATAAACCGGGCTCTGATTGGGGGGGGAATGGGAAGAACCAAGGGAGACAGGGTGCGAACGAGCGAGAGATGGAAGTCAATAGACCGGGCTCTGATGGGGGGAATGGGAAGAACCAAGGGAGTAGGGGCGAACGGGGCGAGAGAGGAAGTCATTAGACCGGGTCTGATGGGGGGAATTGGGTAGAAAGTAACCATGGGAGAAGAGGCGAACAAGATTCGGGAGAGAGAAAGTCATTAGACCGGGCTATGTTGGGGGGAATGGGAAGAACAAGGTAAGAAGGGGCAAAGGGGAGGCGGGAGAGATGAAAGTCAAATAGACCGGCTCTTGATGGAGGGAATGGGAAGACCTAGGGAGAAGGGGCGACGGAGCGAGAGATGAAAGTCAATAGACGGGCTTGATGGGGGGAATTAGGGAAGATCCAAGGGAGAAGGGACGAGTGGATGTAAGTCATAGACGGGCTCTGATGCGGGGAATGGGAAGAACCAAGGAAAGAGGGGCGAATGGAGAGAAAGTTGAAAGTCAATAGACCGGGTCTTTCTGTTGGGGGGTATGGGAAGAACCAAAGGGAGAAGAGGTGAAGGAGCGGAGAGATGAAAGTCAATAGACCTGGGCTCTGATGGGGGGATGGGAAGAACCAAGGGAGAAGAGGCGAGAGAGAGAGATGAAAGTCAATAGACTGGGCTCTGATGGGGGAATGGGAAAGAAACCAAGGGAGAAGGAGCGGCGAACGGGGCGTGGTGAAAGTCATTAGGACCGGGCTCTGATGGGGGAGAATGGGAAAAGAACCAAGGGAGGAAGGAGCGAACGAGAGCAAAGTGTTGGACGAAATGTCCAGGGATCGGGGGAGGAGCCTGAGGATATGGGGGGTCACAGCCAATGATGTGGAGACTTGACTGGATGGATGGGTGTCCTCTATACTGTGCTACTATGTGGGCTCTACAAGATGAGAGACTTCATCCAATCGTGGACTATGGGGATGAAGAGGACGAACAGTGTCCAGCAGGACAAAACCACTGAGCAGTCGTCATGGTTGGAGAAGGAGGGGTCATTATGACCATGAGGTAGAGTCGCAGGATCGGCCCCACAGTCCCGGACCTCAACCCACACTTGTGGGGAGAGTGGGGAAGACCAAACAAACTGATTGACAACCCAGGGGCCAGTCTGACACCAACATGGGGAACGTGGAGAAGAGACCGGGGATCAGATTGTGGGCGGAGACCTGAGTGAATTGATCCTGAGACCAGAAGGGAGTCAGGCCAGAGCTAAAAAAGGCCAAAAGGGGGGATTCAACCATATACTAACAAAATAATAAGAATTTACATTTAGATTTTGAGGAGCACAAACAGGTAACAATGCAGTTACAGGAAAGAACCTGCAGAACTGAGCAGATGCTAAATACTTGCAAGTCACATTTATGTATAAGAAGTGAGAGGATTTTCTATAACATGATGGGAGTCTCCTGTACAAAGCTGTAGTGGATGGTGAGATATGGAGCAAGGAAGGTCCACAAGGGAGACATTGTTAACCTTTGCTTGTCGTGTAAGTTCTTCCTAAATAGCTTGTTTATTCGTATCATAAGGTGAGTAAACAGCACGGATGTGACCCAGTTTTACTTCAGTAAAGTTATCACTTTTAACATGCGCCGTGTATGAGGGAGTCAGGGAAATTGTGGAGTCGAAGCTTTGGTTCACCGACTCCATAGCTCTGCTCCGCACATATGTGGCACCAACTCTCCGCACACCAAGCGCGTCCTGTCATTGTCGGAGGGTTCCGCGCTGCCAACCACAGAATCTGCAGAAAAACCGCAAAGTGGAAACCCGCAATCAGTCGTGTGCACAGGGCCTCAGGGGGATGCACAGCGGACGGATTTGCTGCAGACTTTGTGACGCGGATTTGCCCGCAGAAAATCCACAGTAGATTACAGCCCCCGCCATGTGGACGGGTTCCCATCGATCTTATGACCACGTGGGAGAGACTTTCTGTGCAGAAACCGTCCTCTGGATTTTTAAATCTACTTCATATCAATTTCTATGGTGGAATTCCTGCAAATTACTGTTCACAATGCTCTGTGAGCTCAACAGCGCAGACTGATACATTGCACATAGCCAGTCCTGGTCTTAGTGGAAGAAGTGGATACAGTTGTATCGAGTGTAGACAATGCTGTGCGAGCTAAACAGGATGAAATCCAAACGGATACAATGTAAAAAGCTTTCCCTGCTCTCATTTTAAAGTGGATATAATTGTATCAGCAATGCTCTGTGAGCTCAACAGCCTAGACTTCAGACTGAAACATTGTACTAAGCTAGTCCTGCTATCAGCTGATAAATAGGAGACAATGCATTTTGTGGAGACAATGCTCTGTGAGCTAAACGACCTGCACTCCAGACTGATACATTCGTACATAACTAACCCTGCGCTCAGTTTGGAAGAAGATACGGTTGTACCCAGTGTAGACAATGCTCTGTGAGCTAAACAGCCGGAAGCCCAGGTACGTGTATACAGATACACATATAGCTAGTGCTGCTCTTAGCTGAGAAGTGGAGACCATTGTATCCAGTGAAGACAATGCTCTGTGAGCTCAGCAGCCTGGACTCCGGATTGATACACTGTACATAACTAGTCCTGCTCTCCGCTGAGAAGTAGTATTCAGTGTAGACAATGCTCTGTGAGCTAAACAGTCTGGACTCCAGAGTAATACATTGTATATAGCGAGTCCTGTTCTCAGCTGAGAGGTGGAGAAGTGGTATCCAGTGTAGACAATGCTCTGTGAGCTCAACACACCAGCAGCACAATATCGCTGCAGGTTTGTTACAATGTGTCAGTGTGTGGGGTCCAGGCTGCTCACACACTTCCTGGGATTGGTAAGGACAATGCTGGAGATGTTAATCTTCCCTTACAGTAAATGTGGGTCACAGGGGCGGGTGACGTCGCCCATTCATCTGCTGAGGAGGAAACGGGTCTGTCCCAGCGAAAGGACAAAGAATAATAGAGGTAAAAATATCACAGGAGAGTTAACCCCTCGTGGCCCCCGCCGCGCGCTCACAGGGTTAACCCCTTCAGCACAGGAAGGGCGCAGCGAGATTTGGGGGGTTTCCCATTTCTTTAGCTCTGGAGGCGACAACACTCAGGACTTCCTGGAATGATGATGATGTCATAGGTAAGTGGTGATGTCATAGGTAAGTGATGATGTCATTTCCAATCAGTCCCAGCACTGAGTCATTTACTAATAAAAAGGTGAAAAATGTAGAAAGGCCGAGACTGAGCCCAGGACTCACAGCGCAGAGCTGCAGGAGCGTTCCAATGTGAAGCAATCTATACTCACAGCAAGAACTGCTGGACGCCCTCCAACAACACACAAAGCAAACACAACAATGGGCGCTTGTCCTCCGGCGAGAGGAAGAGTATGGGAAACTCCAGAGCCCGAGGTCTACTATGTAACGCTCCGCCGGTGACCTCCCTCCAGATCATATCTCCTGAAACACTCTGTGCTGCTGAGGACCTGCTCCTTCCTCTGGAACTCTCAGCCGGTGACCTCCCTCCAGATCATATCTCCTGAAACACTCTGTGCTGCTGAGGACCTGCTCCTTCCCCTGGAACTCTCAGCCGGTGACTTCCCTGCAGATCATATCTCCTGAAACACTCTGTGCTGCTGAGGACCTGCTACTTCCTCTGTAACTCTCAGCCGGTGACCTCCCTCCAGATCATATTCTCTGAAACACTTGTGCTGCTGAGGGCTGCTACTTCCTCTGGAAATCTCAGCCGGTGACCTCCCTCAAGATCATATCTGCAGAAACACACTGTGCTGAAGAGGACCTGCTCCTTACACAGTAAATCTCAGCCGGAGACCTCCCTCCAGATCAGATCTCCTGAAACACTCTGTGCTGCTGAGGTCCTGCTACTTACTCCGGAAATCTCAGCCGGTGACCCCCCTCCAGATCATATCTCCTTATTCCGTGTGTGCAGCTTAGGTCCTGCTACTTCCTCTGGAAATCTCAGCCGGTGACCTCCCTCAAGATCATATCTCCTGAAACACTCTGTGCTGCTGAGGGCCTGCTACTTATTTCTGGAAATCTCAGCCGGGTTGACCTCCCTGCAGATCATATCTCCTGAAACACCTGTGCTGCTGAGGCCTGCTACTTCCTCTGGAAATCTCAGCGGTGCCCTCCCTCAAGATCAATCCCCTGAAACACTCTGTGCTGTGAGAGCTGCTACTTCCTCTGGAAATCTCAGCCGGTGACCTCCCTGCAGATCATATCTCCTGAAACAGTCTGGGCTGCTGAGAACCTGCTCCTTCCACAAACTCAGCACAATCCGCTCCTGAAATACTCTGTGCTGCTGAGGACCTGCTACATCTTCTCTAACTCTCAGCGTGTGACCTCCCTCCAGATCAGCACACTTATCTCCTGAAATACTCTGCACCTTTTACTATTTAATCCTCTGCATGTGACCTTCCACAAGCTCAGCACAATCCTCTCCTGAAATACTCTGCGCTGCTCCAGACCCTGCATCTTTTACTATCTAATCCTCTGCATGTGACCTTCCACAATATCACCTCACTGCTCTCTTGAAATACTCTGTGCTGCTGGGGACCCACTCCTTCCTCTATTGTACCCTTAGCCTCTGAACTCCCACAAGATCAGCACTTTTCTCTCCTGAAAGACTCTGTACTGCTGGAGAACCTACTACTACTTCCTCAATTTAACCCTCAGCCCGTGACCTCCCATAATATCAGCCTGCTTCTCTCCCTGCACTATCCACTATGTAATTCTCAGCCTGACACCTCCCTCAAGAGCATCACATTCATCTCCTGAAATACTCTGTGCTGCCAGTAGCTCCTGTCACTGTGTAACCCTCTGCAGATTTTTAGATTCACACCACAGGTGAGCAGGATAGTGAATGTGAATCAGGTGCATGGGGGGGGGGGGGGGGGGGGGGGGGGGGGGGGGGGTTTTTTGGGGG